>JANAVB010005597.1:38052548-38278170 GCA_029216955.1 Iris pallida | reverse complement strand
ATTTAGGATAATAGGATTTCTTAAATAGGAAGCCCTCAAATAAGAATCCTACTACACCTAAAATAGTCCATCAACATCCTATTTTAGATTATAATAGGATCTCTTAAATAGGAAACCCTCAAATAAGAATCCTATTATATCTAAATAGTCCAGCACTAATTATGGACATCCAAATCAAATTAAATCAAATATTTAATCAGATTTGGACTCCATAAATATGCTATTACCAAATTCAGACTGGACTCCAACAATCTCCCCCTCCAGTCTGATGAGAGGGTGTTGACCCTATGGCTCCTCAACTGGACTCCATGACTGTCGTCATGCGACAGAGTTCCTGCTCCCCTGTCACGACCCGCACCCGCTTTTCGGATACGAGACGTGTCCAAGCCAGCCTACGTCGCAGAGTCGGCGGTAGAACGCTGTCAAACCCGTAATAAAATGCTCAAATAAACTTTATTGCTCATTCACTTTCTAAATCGATTACAACATTTACAAAATATATATTTGAAAGAAAATATATAAAATTCTTACACATATTTGACATGGCTACAACATCTATCTAAAGTCTAGGTTTTGCCTGCAGTACACCCGTATCTCCCAATGCTAAGAGAAGCCACAGTTAACCTAAAAAAATGTTGATTTTCAGTCAGGAATGGAACAAGCACACAAATCGACGAAAATCGAAAACACAATAGAATTTACAAGACATGAAAATAGCATATACGAAATGAAAACTAGAAGTAACTGATGTCATGGCAAGCAGTGAAGAAAACAATAAAACAAATAAAGACAACTATCTATGTGTTTTGAAATATCAGTTTCGACATGTGAACGGCTAGGGGGTAAATCCGGCACACTGCACGTGTCGTGTGCAGCTGATTATTCAAGAATAGACATTTTGGGATGGGTAAGGGATAGTTCACACGTCTACTAAGATATTTTCTCTCCCGACTAGTACTCATGGACTTGAACAAATCATAGGACACGAAAACATGATAATCACGAAATATAGTAAATAGAGATCCATGATACTAATTTTCGTGTGACGAGCGTGTCAACAAGCAGCAAGACATATGTATAAACATGAAACATAAAAACTACTATGAATCGAAAAAAATCAGAAAGTGCACTTGCCTGAGGTCCTTTGCTGGTGAAACTGACAATTCTGTTGGGTCCATGATAGTCCGATTAGCCTAGGGTCGATATGAAGGAGTCCAAAATCGCAAGAAGATGAGGAGTATGATTAGTCATGGCTAAGAACGTATAGTCGAAGGAATTTACGTATACATACGTATAACTTATGTTTGAAAATATTTACTATATTTAAAACTATATTTATACTAGTCAAAATACTGTAGGAAAATATTTTGAAATCTTGAACCCATTTTAGGATTAAACACTTTCTTTGTCAAAATAATTTTTAGTCAAAATTATATAAATTTTTTATTTGGAAACTATATTTTGAAAATCGATTATAGATAACACTATGTTTCATTTTTCTTTTATTAAGGAATATTACAAACAATTACTTGATAATATGTGAAACAATTTTGGCTATAACTAATTTTTTTATCCAATATAATTTTTTTTAAACTAAAAACCATAAGTGATACAAAATATTATAACACTAACACAAGATAATTTATTCAAAAAATATAACCTATAGTTATTAACTAAGGATGAAGATACTATTAACTAGTATAATAAATAATTTCAGGAATGTAATATATATATATATATATATATATATATATATATATATATATCTATATATATATATATATATATATATATATATATATACTGTTTTGAAAATACTTTATTTTATACTAATTAATTATAACTGTATTTGTCAACATATTACAATAATATTAAACAAGGTAATAATAAGTATGACAGAACATCATGTTACTTTCCAATACTGTTCTCGAGAGCCTATTCAATGAATAAAAACACAACTTTATATTAATCAGGAAGAGAGAGAGAGAGAGAGAGAGAGAGAGAGAGAGAGAGAGAGAGAGAGAGAGAGAGAGAGAGTCCAGAGAGTAAGGGAAAGGGAAAGTGCTCACCTGCGCGCGTGGGGCTCGGCTCGACGGAGAGGTGGCGGAGAAAGTCAGGCGGAGGGCTCGAGCGCTGCTCGCGGCGGTGCCAGTTACTGGTGCGATAGGGCGCAAAGAGATCGAGCCGGGGTGGCCGATTTGGACGCGGACGGCACACGGTAGACGCTGCTCGACGGATGGGGCGAGGTCCGCGGCCAACGGCGAGCGGTCCTCCGTCACGGACGCCAGAGGAAGCAGCGGCTCGGATCCGCTTCTCTACGCGGCTGCTCGCGGTCAGTTCGACGGAGCGTGTCACGCCCCAGAACCAGAATACTGGAGAGCGGGGGCGGACACAGCCAGCTACGTATAATGAAATGGAATCTATCTCACTATACGGTCATGGCTGTCTAGAAATATGAGGGTTTATCTACAAGCCATCAGTCTCTTAAGGTCATAATTATCCTATTGTCTCAATCACAACCAACTAAGAATAGTCACAAGATATCAGATCACCAAATATACAATTGTAAGGCATCCCAAACATTACATATCCAGATGATCATGAAGCTAGTCGTACAAAATGTAAGGACTAGCAAGAGTTAAGTCATACATGATCAACCTCGAGTTGCCAATCATGATTAAGCCCGTAGGCAGACAGTAAATAAAGTTGCAAACGAGCTAACACTTGTTCGGCGGCTAAACGCCTCAAAAGAATAATGTACAATAGAGTGGGAGAACAAAAGAAACCCACTCGTTGCCCTGGTTACGCCTGGTGTTCACCATCGGGCTGGAAAGCAGGTAGATCCTTTGCTGCTGCTCCGGTATCTGGCCATACAAAACCAGCTGGGTCAGACCCCAGAAAGAGCAAGTGCCACAAAGGAGGCCACGAAATAAGAACAAAAGCCAGCAATTAGCACAATAATATAAGGTAATAAAGACAAAAATTAAGAAAAAAACATAACAGGTGATACACGATGAGATAACCATGGGACTATTCAGATAACCAGGTTACAACCCGTAAACCAAACAAGGACCGGGGTTGTAACCCTTCGTCTGAACGGAACTTGGATTCTTCCACCATTTATCGGCAAGATATAAGAAAACCATGACAGGTAGTAATTCTTATGCAGAAATCAAGACAAGACTAGACAGGTTATAATTCTCATACAATCAACCACGGCCAAGCAATAAGTACGGCTTGCTACTTTAACTAACTAGGGTTATCACGAGCCTAGTTATAACAAGATGCAGTGAGAATTCCAAGTCCTGTTACATGTTTGTTACTACCTGAGTGATCCCAGCAAGAAAGAAAAAGATAGCAGGATATAGCAGACACACTGTAGTAAGATACATGTGTCCTAAGGTACCACACTCGACGGCGGCTGGAAGTACGCTCATCTCGACGGATAGCAACAAATCTCAAGTATATATATATATAAGGCCGGGACCAAAGGGGCAACGGGTAACTGGGAAATTCTCCATGAACTATTTGATCAATCTAGTCATTAATCCTAGCCATATTCAGTATGAATTCTGACCGTGGAAAACCAGGGATTCATGTCCTAGACATGATGCAAGACAAGACCGGTTCATTTGTACAAACACATTCACCCACGGTGTCCAGGCCACTTATTCTTGTCAAGTCGGGTTAGCCGTCGCAACAGTATTAAGTTATCAAGTCATGTTACAAGTCAAGTCAAGTCAAGTCAAGAGTGCGCCGCCACGGGCCACTATCAAGTTATCAAGATAAATCATGTCAGGGTACTTGTCAGGAGTGCGCCACGACGGGCCACCATCATGTCAGGTTGGTCATGTCAGGAGTGCACCACTACGGGTCACTGTCGTGTTATGCTAGTTCCTTGTCATACCATGCCATGTACAATAGTCATTCCAAACATATTACGTAAAATCAAGTTCATGACAAAAGGCGTAAGGATTAAATGGACGTAAAATATCTAATAAAATATCATATACAGGGCTATAGAAGAGCCAAGCTTAAAGAAATAGAACCAAAACTCCAAGAGCCAATGGATTGCGCAAGGGGTCAGGGGGTTGGATTGCGCAGGAGTCAAGTGCGCCAGGAGCCAACTGCGCAGGGGTGAGCTGCGCAGGGTACCAACTGCGCAGGGGTGGATGGCGCAGCAGATGGATTGCGCTGGATCAGGTTGCGCAGGAATGGATGGCGCAGGGTCAGATTACGCAGGGACGGACTGCGCATGAGCAGACTGCGCATGAATCCATGCGCACTCGGGCAGCGGCCAGGCTGCGCAGTCAGCGACCAACGCTAAAGAGCGCGGCACGGGATGCTGCGCGGTCAGTGCTACGCTAAAGAGCGCAGACTGTAGATCTTCTTCTCCAGGCCGAGAGGAACATCAAGAACACCCAAAAATTCAATCTTTCATATCTTGGTCAAATCAAAGCCAAATCTAGATTTTCAAAGGTCTAACTTGAGTAAAATTGAATTCTCTTCCACATGGAAGCATTAAAACCCACAAAAATCCAACCAAAATAGATCAAAACCATAAATCCAAAAATAGTTAAAACCTAGATCTAGAACAATGGAGACTCCAAATCACAAAATGTCAAGCACTAATGTTGATCACCATGGCCTAATCTAGCTAATGAACAAATAAAATGTGGTTTCATGTGGTGGCAAGGTGCACTTGCCTAGGGTTGGGAGAGTTGTGTAGAGGAAGGAAGAAAAGAAGAAATAAATGAAAATAATGAGGAGAGAGAAAATATTGGTGGAGTTTTAAAGAGGGTGGGATGTGTGGTGTTGAGGGTAGAGCATAGGCTAAGGTGTTCCAATACATGTTAAACCAAACCAAACCAAACAATTCTCCTCCACAAAATAAACCAAGCCAGGTAAAACCCAATTACAAGAAAACCCAAAATCTGCAAGTCAAGCCAATTACAAGTACAGGCCAAAATCCGAGAAAATAAATACAGGTCTGAAATACAACAAGCTTGACAAAATACGTATTCAGAATATGGGTGTTACAGAGCGGTCGTCGGGGCCTGACGGTGGAGGCGCTAGGGTCTGGTCGGGTTTCCCGGGGAGCGGCAAGGAAACGGCACGGCGCGTTGCGGCTGGACGATGGGATCTGGCGACAGAGGTAGCGACGACGACGGTGACGGGCGGCTGACGACCGGGAACCGTCCGTGGGACAAGTGCTCGAGTGCTGGAGGTCGGGAACTCTTTCTCGCTGGGACGCGAGGCGGGCTCGGACTGGGTTAGGTTTTTCCAATTCTTCTCCTTCTTCCTTTCTTTGTCTGGTTTGGAGATTCAGACACGGGAGTGTATTGCCAAAATTTATAATGTACTGAACGCACAGAGATAAAAGGATGGTTGTGGACATGGACACGGACACCCGGTGTCACACCCCGCTCCCGTAGGAGCGATCATCCTCGCTAAGGCGTGATGCCGTACGAGCCTAGATTGTGCTCGTGCAAGCAGTTTCATAACGTCCGATTACGTCGGCGGCGACGGGGTCGTCGCACAGAAGTCCCAAGCTGAAACATCGAACATGTAGCAGAAATTTATAATCAAAACACAAGTTATTCAAAAGAACTCTTTATTGATATTGAACAATCAGATTACAATAGGCGCAAGGCCATGATTACAAGTCTCTCGTGTCACTTTTCTCTTATTTTATAAGTCACTCTGCTCTCTCTCATCTCTCGATACAATGCTTGAGCCAACGGAAGCTTCGGAAGGCAATGTCCATACATTATGTCCCGTATAAGTCTTGAGTTCACGTGGCTGCACGCTTCGAATCGCCAAGGAACTCCGTGCCTCGACGCATCCAAGCGAGCTCCGTGCCACGAGCTTCTACCTGTGCCTGCACATGAAAAGCTGTGGGTGTATCACGCCCTGCTCCCATAGGAGCGATCGTCCTCGCTAATGTGTGATACCGTACGAGCCTAGATTGTGCTCGTGCAAGGCGGGTTCCCTAACGGCCGATTTCAGCGGCTGCAACGGGGTCGTCGCACAGAAGTCCTGAGCAGAGACATTGAATAATAGCAGCGGAATTTAGAAAGCAAACACAAGTCATTGCAAAACACTCTTTTATTGATATTGAAAAAAGGTTACAATAGAGCGCAAGGCCAAGATTACAAGTCTCTCAAGCTTACTCAATACTCACTCATCTCACATTACAAGTCACTCAGCTCTCTCTCATCTTTCAATACAAGTCTTGAACCAGCGAAAGCTTCGGAAGGCGACGTCCATACATTATGTCCCGTATAAGTCTTGACTCCATGTGGCCGTACGCTTCGAATCGCCAAGGAACTCCGTGCCTCGACGCATCTAAGCGAGCTCCTCGCCACGAGCTTCTACCTGTGCCTGCACATGAAAACTATGTGGGTGTCAGTACTCAACTGTACTGGTGGAATGAGCTCCTCGTCTACCCATACAAAACGAACACGTTTGATTTACTTTTGCAACATAGTCCCCTTTATGGTTGTCTTTTTACTCTTTCCTTAGGATCGATTTTAGGACAGACGCCTTGGCCTATTTCGTGCCTCTAGACCATCCCGTGCTTGCGACGACGGTGTTAACTCATACTTTGCCTTTAGACCCTTTTCGTGCCAACAACGTTAACATATCAAGTCGTGTTTGCCTTACGGCCCAATTCAGAGACGCAACTACATGATAGACTCCTTTTCCACGTGACCATGCTACAAACCCTTGCTGAGGCCGTGTCTCGCAACTCAATAAATCTCAATCATATCGCCGCCTCGCGGCCCTTTGCTACTAAATATCAACTGACCCAATCAAAACTTGTGGGTTAAGTATCACTCAGCCAACTTTGCCTTGCGGCGTTTCCTGACTTATACTCAAGATAACTTACATCCAAACAATACAACTTATATGCGACAACTCAAGACTCGATGCCACATCTCGTGTCGAAGCACATCACCTATGTTGTAGCTATTCTTAGGCCCAAATATTTGTGTTCTAACTGTACACACATTCAACAACTCAACTCAATCCAAAGACATACACGCGGATCACCGCCATGCGACTCATCTATATGAACTTGGTCACTGACTCCCAGAGCCATTATAGACTCCCTTTTAGCTGAGTATAGGATGGACCGATTCGGGTAGCTAGCCCTAATGAGCGTCCACCGAATACTTTGCCCCAGGCCCAGCTATTTTAGACTCCCAGAGACATTTTTGTTTCCTTAGGCCGCATCGGTCCCGTGGCACCACAGGTTGCCATACGGGGAAACTCTACCTTGTCGACAAGTTATCCATAACCATGCAAGACTCGACTCAAACTGACGTCTCACGCAGTCAATCTACTTCTAATGTTACCATCTCTTTCAGGGCCAAGTTCAATACTTCTCACATTTGAGACCTTGCCTCGACGATCCAGTCGCGAGCATTCTTCTTTCTTGCCTCGACGACCCAGTCGCGAGCATTCTTCTTTCTTGCCTCGATGACCCAGTCGCGAGCATTCTTCTTTCTTGCCCTATCATTTCACTCAACTCAAGAACAACTATTAAAACACTTTCCAAACTCAATAAATCAACCGTGGCTCGTGCCTTAAAATACTAAGTCTGTGCCATCGTGTCTGCTACTACTCCTGATAGCTTAACGTAACTTGCCTAACTTACTTTACAACAACTTGACGAGCAAAGACTGCGTCAAGCCTTGCGTCGTGGGAACGTGCCGTGCACGCGTTCGACTTGAACAACCAAGTTATTTGAGGTAGCTAGACTTATGCCACAAGCCGCACAATACAACTTAACCCGTCGGGCGAGCAGAGGCTATGCCACGTCTTGGACAATGAGACCGTGCATGCTTTATGAAGCATTTTGTGGGCGACGCCTATGAATTTGGCAAACTCTTAGCTTGTGGCGAATACCAACTTTTCCTTATCCCAAGCCACGGGACGAAGAACCGAGTATGTTTTCAAAGCACGCCGTGCACCAACTCTAAGACGATCGTTGGACCTTTCCAAATTCTAACTCAATTCGACCCGTCGGGATTATTCCTTATCTATGTTGATTCGTCTCTTTATTATAAAGCCTACATGTGCAAGTTGAAAACATACGATTTATTATGTGAAGGCAAAGATGAGGCAAGTTCACCGAAACTACCCCACCTGAGCGAGCGGTCGCCTCGACCGAGCGATGTCTTCGAGCAGCCGTTGCAAGGCTAAGTCCGAACGCCGTTGGCATTTCGATTCCTCCGATTGACTGAGCGGGACGGGGCACTACATCATACACCACTCAGAAAATTTTGTCCTCGAAACTAACTGAGTACTTATTGACTTATCACTTTACTCAACATTCAAGAACTCTTGCACACACTACGCCTATGCGTTTTCCAAATCGAGCCACGCTCGTGCTACTATCAATCTTTTCTTCAATCCATTTTCAAAATCCTTGACACTTTTCTGTTCCTCAAGTCTCACTTGAATCCAAAGTATCACTTAGTTGGATCGTGCATATTCTAGGCGTCCCCAAAATACATGCATTTCAGCCAAGCCTGGTGATAGAGAATCCGCCATCACCACTCGAGTCAGATCGTACATATATTCGGGCGTTCCTGGTATACATGCATGTCAACTGAGCCTCGTGAGCGGTGCCTCCATAAATCCTATCACTTCACACTCGGACGTCTGCCTCACCGCTAGGCTATGTCTTTCCGTCAGTATTGGAATCATAGTTCCCAAACAACAATATCAACACTGACCCCATCCTAAGGTCAAACCAAATTGATAGTACGGGGTTTTCTACCCAAGCTCGCGTCACTCCGATTTCTAAACTTCAAGCATAGATTTCCTACACACATCCTAACATTCGTCGTTCGGGGTCTGAGTCATTCAGCAAAGCCATCCTACGACAACCATGTTCAACCAATTTCATGACGTATCAAAATCGCTCATTCATAAGTCATCTTGTATAGTCTATTCCTTCAAACACGTTCGATATAGTTCACCTATCAATCCTTCTCAATTTAAGCACGCTATGACGCAATTCGTCGCTAACCAAAATTTCACATTCCACATTTCCTAAGTCATCTATTCCAATTCACGTAATCGATCATAAGGTCGTCTAGCTTAACAATATGTTGCGCCCCGATCTCTTGCGAGTCAGATTATCCACGGTGGGCATGAATCACCATGCACGCTCCCGGGATAATTATCCTCATCGAGACGTAACTCTTGTTTTGCGTCTACACTAATTTATTCTCGATGCGGGTTGGACCTACTCAATCCTCAAGTTTATTCAATCATCAATCGTAAGACCAAACATCCTCAAATTTTCTTCGCATCAAGCCAACAAGTCGAGACAATCAACATTGTCGCGTCCTGATTTTTCGAGTTCGATCATTCCCGCGACATGAATCACCATGTCAACGCTCACGTGGAACGATCGTCCCAAATCCGACGTGACGCATGTGCGAGGCTAGAGTTGTACTCACGCAAGACAAGAAAGTCGACGCTGTGGTTATCCGCGTAACCATCAAGATATAATCATTTTCATCCAACATTCATCTTAATCAAAATCCTAAGTATTACATCCAACCGAACAATAACACTTGCACGATCGTCATTCGTCGAGTCAGAGTACCCCCGAGTTATCGCATATCGATCTTTGATACGCCTCAATACCATCGACGATATGCATAACCTGACGATCTTCCTTTGTAACCAATTTCGAATTGTGCGAATGATGCTATCATTCGACTAGATAATCTCTCGACATTCAATTCAAGTTCGATCATTATCCTTCGAATCGTTCACAACATCAATTTCTTCAAACCCAAATTCACGTATCGTTCATTCGTCTATCTTAAGTCATCGACCAACTATTTTCTCAATTCGCATTATTCCTTGCTAACTTAAATCATCGAGCAACATTCAATCCAATCCTTAGAATCATTGCGTAACTTCAAAATTTAACTTTTTATGCACGGTGTCTACCTGTCGTGCTAACTTTTCGTATATGATCCGTATCAATTTCCTCGATCAAGTCATCGTACACCCTAAATTTTCTTCGATTCGATTTCACCTACTCAATCATTCTCGCATTTCATACTCGCACAATCCTCAATCTCGTGCACGTTTCGTGCGCGTCAATTTCTAGGCCGTTCGAACCAACTCGTTCAAATCCTCAAAATTATAACTTGCTCAACGACACTCAATCTAAGACTTTGCATACGCGCGACGCTTGCTGATAGACTCATCGACACCCGAATTCTCAATCGATCAATCAATATCCCGGAGGCTATCGCATACACCACTCAGGGATGAAGTCATTTATCAAATCTTAACATATCATTCGATTCACAATCTACTTCCTCGAATTTCCATCCGAACGATTTCTTAAATTTCAAGCACGCTCACCTTATATCGCACCGACGTTATCGTTGCTCGATAGCACCCTTATCGATAGTCATCTCCTTTACTCAATCGAGTTCAACTCATTATTGTTCGACACTATTCAATTCCCGTACTCGACTTTTCTAAGGTCGACGTAACTTTGGTGTATATGCCCAGCCCGACTTAGCCAACCGTGCTTACGTAAACCATCTTTTTGTTTCTTGTCAAAAACTGTTCTCCTATTTTACAAAATAGGACTTATTATATGGACATCTCGTGGGACATTTGAGAGAGAGCATACCAACGATATCAACTTGCGGAAGCACAATTCAGAGTTTGCGGAAATAACGGAGTTAAAGAATTCAATCGATAGTCCAAGGACGTAAAGCCGTGCTCTGATACCATTATGTCACGTCCCGCTCCCATAGGAGCGATCGTCCTCGCTAAGGCATGATGCCGCAAGAGCCTAGATTGTGCTCGTGCAAGGCGGGTTCCATAACGGCCAATTTTAGCGGCTGCGACGGGGTCGTCGCACAGAAGTCCCGAGCAGAGATATTGAATAATAGCAGCGGAATTTAGAAAGCAAACACAAGTCATTGCAAAACACTCTTTTATTGATATTGAAACAAAGGTTACAATGGGGCACAAGGCCAAGATTACAAGTTTCTCAAGCTCACTCAATGCTCACTCATCTCACATTACGAGTCACTCAGCTCTCTCTCATCTCTCAATACAAGTCTTGAACCAGCAAAAGCTTCGGAAGGCGACGACCATACATTATGTCCCGTTTAAGTCTTGACTCCATGCGGCCATACGCTTCGAATCGCCAAGGAACTCCGTGCCTCGATGCATCTAAGCGAGCTCCGTGCCACGAGCTTCTACCTGTGCCTGCACATGAAAACTATGTGGGTGTCAGTACACAACTGTACTGGTGGAATGAGCTCCTCGCCCACCCATACAAAACCAACACGTTTGATTTACTTTTGTGCAACATAGTCCCCTTTATGGTTGTTTTCTACTTTTCCTTAGGATCGGTTTTAGGACATACGCCTTGGCCTATTTCGTGTCTCTAGACCATCCCGTGCTTGCGACGATGGTGTTAACTCATACTTTGCCTTTAGACCCTTCTTGTGCCAACAATGTTACAAATTAGAGACGCAACTACACGATAGACTCCTTTTCCACGTGATCGTGCTACAAACCCTTGCTGAGGCCGTGCCTCGCAACTCAATAAATCTCAATCATATCGCCGTCTCGCGGCCCTTTGCTACTAAATCATCAACTGACCCAATCAAAACTTGTGGGTTAAGTGTCACTCGACCAACTTTGCCTTGCGATATTTCCTGACTTGTACTCAAGACAACTTACATCCAAACAATCCAACTTATATACCGACAACTCAAGACTCGACGCCACATCTCGTGCCGAAGCACATCCTATGTTGTAGCTATTCTTAGGCCCAAACATTTGTGTTCTAACTGTACACACATTCAACAACTCAATTCAATCCAAAGGCATACACGCGGATCGCCGCCATGCCGACTCATCTATATGAACTTGGTCACTGACTCCCAAAGCCATTATAGACTCCCTTTTAGCTGAGTATAGGATGGACCGGTTCGGGTAGCTAGCCCTAATGAGCGTCCACCGAATACTTTGCCCCAGGCCCAGCTATTTTAGACTCCCAAAGCCATTTTTGTTTCCTTAGGTCGTATCGGTCCCGTGGTGCCACAGGTTGCCGTGCGGGAAAACTCTACCTTGTCGACAAGTTGTCCATGACCATGCAAGACTCGACTCAAATTGACGTCTCATACAGTCAATCTACTTCTAATGTTACCATCTCTTTCAGGGCCAAGTTCAATACTTCTCATATTTGAAACCTTGCCTCGACGACCCAGTCGCGAGCATTCTTCTTTCTTGTCTCGATGACCTAGTCGCGAGCATTCTTCTTTCTTGCCTCGATGACCCAGTCGCGTGCATTCTTCTTTCTTGCCCTATCATTTCACTCAACTCAAGAACAACTATTGAAACACTTTCCAAACTCAATAAATCAACCGTGGCCCGTCCCTTAAAATACTAAGTCCGTGCCATCGTGTCTGCTACTACTCCTGATAGCTTAACATAACTTGTCTAACTTACTTTGCAACAACTTGACGAGCAAAGGCTGCGTCAAGCCTTGCATCGTGGGAACGTGCCATGCATGCGTTCGACTTGAACAACCAAGTTATTTGAGGTATCTAGACTTATGCCACAAGCCGCGCAATACAACTTAACCCGTCGGACGAGCAGAGGCTATGCCACGCCTTGGACAATGAGACCGTGCATGCTTTATGAAGCATTTCTGTGGGCGATGCCTATGAATTTGGCAAACTCTTAGCTTGTGGCGAATACCAACTTTTTCTTCTCCCAAACCACGGGACGAAGAACCGAGTGTCATTTTCAAAGCACGTCGTGCACCAACTCTAAGACGATCGTTGGACCTTTCCAAATTCTAACTCAATTCGACCCGTCGGAATTATTCTCTTATCTATGTTGATTCGTCTCTTTTATTATCAAGCCTACTTGTGCAAGTTGAAAACATGCGATTTATTATGTGAAGGCAAAGATGAGACAAGTTCACCGAAACTATCCCACCTGAGCGAGCGGTCGCCTCGACCGAGCGATGTCTTCGAGCAGCCGTTGCAAGGCTAAGTCCGAATGCCGTCGGCGTTTCGATTCCTCCGATTGACTGAGCAGGACGGGGCACTACAGGGTGTCAGTAGTCAACTGTACTGATGGAGTGAGCTCCTCTCCACCCATACAAAACCAACACGTAAATTTACTTTTGTGCAACTTATCCCTTTTCTATGGTTAAATTTGTGTAGATCTAAGCTTATCGTATTTTCAGATTTGGGTTTTGATCTATTTAGCATTATTTTTAAGTTTTGATGGTTCCATGTTGTAGAAAATTTCATTCTGCCCCGTTTTGACATATGAAGTTCAGATTTGGGCTCTGGATAATAGAGTTATGGAGCTTGAGAATTTGGCTCTCATGGTGTTCTTTTCTCGAAATTTTGGAGAAGATGAACTGTGCTTGACTTGACCGCATGAATATTTCATGCGGCAAGTGTTCTATTCAGTCGCATGACTGGAAGTACTTGAGCCGCATGAGGGCCGAACTCATCTAGCCGCATAAGTCTACTTCCTCTCTTAGCCGCATAGGCTGAGTCTCATTCCAGCCGCATGAATGATCTAGCTCAGTCTCATGCGCCCCCTCTTTCCGCTGGCCGCATAAGACTTTACTTGACCCAGCCGCATGAGAACTTCTTCCAGCCGCATAAGACTCACTGAGCGCAGCCGCATAAGATCCCTTTATTCCCTGGCCGCATGGGACTCCACTCGGTTCTGCCGCATAGCCCTTGCTCTGCGAGCCGCATGAACCCAAGTCCGTTCCAGCCGCATGAGAACCCTTCCCCCGTGAGCCACATGGCGTTGTATCCATTGTAACCGCATAGCACCTATCTTCCTGGCCGCATGGATCCAGCAATCTCAAGCCGCATGAGTTTCTCCTTTCAGCCGCATACACCCTGACCTGTCCTGAGCCGCATGAATTCATCCCCTGAGCCGCATGGACTTCCCTTGCCTTGTTATATTATTATTATTACTCTATTATATTAGTATGATAACTAGGCACGTGATTTATTGTGTATTTTTACGCCCATTTTATATCCTTACGTCTTTTGTCCTGAACTAGATAATCACGAATTTATTTATATGTTTGGAAGTGATAATTGAACATGACATGACCTGATAGTGGCCCGCCGTGGCGCACTCCTGACAAGGTACACTTTGCATAATAACCTGACATGATATACCTTGAACAGCTGTTGCGACGGCTACCTGACATAACCTAACCTGTATAAGTAACCTGGACACCGTGGACGATTGTGCTTGTACAAATAATCCAGTCCTGTCTTGTATCATGTCTAGGAGGGGACTCCTGAGTACCACGGTCAGGAGTACCTACTGAAATGGACTAAGGTTAATGACTAGATTAATTCATTAGTCATGAAGAGATGTTCCCCAGTTACAGGCGATCCCGTTATCCCGGCCGCAAATGTTTGGACTTGTAGCCTGCCGACGAGTAGGGCACATTTCCAGTCCACTGTTATGTGGGGCCCCCTCTATTGTCACTCTAATGATTGAACTCTCTAAATTGTCACTATAATAATTGCCTGGATAACCTGGATAGCTACAGGGCCTATGACTACTTGGAGCATCTTATTGCATCTTGCTAGTAACTAGGATTGTGATAACCCTAGTTAGTTAATGTAGAAAGTCGTAGGCAGTGATTAGCCGTGATTGCTTGGATGGAGTCTAGTCCAGTAGTATTGTCTAGAAGTGATTGATTGCAAGATTATACCAGAATGATTGAATTATTGTCACTCCAGATTATTACTATAATGATTGTACTCTATTGTCACTCTAGCGTATTGTACTCTTCATTGTCACTATTTTATTATTGTACTCTCTCATTTTCACCTTAATGATTGTCACCTTTAGCAATAAATGATCAGAGACTAAGTTCTGTTCAGGCGAATGGTTACAATCTCGGTCCTTGTTTGGTTTAAGGATTGTAACCTGGCTTCCGGAATAGTACATTCGTTCTCTTCATATATTGTCCAGCTATATTTTATTTAGCATGATTCTCCAGTTACCTTATGTCAATGATGCTTCACTTAATTATTTTCTCTGATTAGGACAGTGCATTGGTATAGCACAAACCTCAATCTGTGTTACTTATTGTTGTTTTTTTACATGTTGAATGCTAATAATTTGCTGGTTTTAGTTCCTAAGTGAAGCCTCCTTTGTGGTACTTGCTCTTTTTGGGGTCTGACCCAGCTGGTTTTGTATGGCCAGATACCGGAGCAGCACCAAAGGATCTCCTGCTTTTCAGTCCGATGGTGGTCACCAGGCGTAACCAGGGCATCGAGTGGGTTTCTTTTTGTTCTCCCACTGTAATATTATAAATTATTCTTTTGAGGCTTTAGCCGACGAGCAAGTGTTAGCTCGATTGCAGCTTTTACCTATTGTCTGCCTATGGGCTGTAACATGATTGACAAGCCCCGGGGGTTGATCATGTATGACTGAACTCTTGCTAGTCCTCACATTTTGTAACGACTAGCTTCATGATCATTCCGAATATGTAATGTATGGGACGCCTTACTATTGTGTATTTGGTGGTCTGACATCTTGTAACTATTATTAGTTGGTTAAGATTGAGACAATAGGCTATTTTATGACCTTAAGAGACTGATGGATTGTAGTGAAACCCTCACATATCTAGACAGCCGTGACCGTATAGCGGCGTGGATTCCATTCCGTTATACGTAGCTGGCTATGTCTGCCCCCGCTCTCCAGTATTCTGGTTCTGGGTGTGACACTACCATTGCCTATTATCCAGCTCGGCTATACCGTATTTCTTTCTAGGCCGAGTCGGTCCCGTGGCACCGGGGTGCCGCTCGAAGAAACAAACGCCCTTGTCGACAAGTTGTCCATGACCACGCACCTACGAGATATCTAGACTCACGTAAATGCATGGCCTAATTTGTTGGTACGACTGGAACTATACTTAGCAACTCGTGCTCTGAACCGCACTTTACATAACGTGTATCGGGACCGTGAGACTCTCAACCGAGGGACCGCCTCATACTTATTAACGTGCATAGGAACGTGAGACTCCCAACCGAGGGACCGCCTCATACTTCTTAACGTGCATAGGAACGCGAGACTCCCACCCGAGGGACCGCCTCATACATCAGGGAACGACTACTGCATAGCCTTCCAACTTAACTTGAACCAAACGTGTTCCTTAAATGCCACAGAGCGTGACTAACTTTACATCGTGTCGACCGTGGCTCGTACCTTAGACAAACCTTATTCTCTAGGCGACGCTGTCGCTCAAGTCATATAAGTTATACGACGAGCCTTGATCTCGAGGGACTACGCGACTTGACAACCGCAGATAGAGTGGGACAGTGCTAGAAATGGCTTTGATAGCCCAGCACAACTCTTGTCTAACTTATTCGGGCAACGACTCGACGAGCAAAGACTACGCCGAGCTTCGCATCGAGGAAATGTGCTATGCACGGGGTCGACTTGAACAACCAAACTCTTGGGTGCCTAGACTTAAGCCACAAGCCGTGTAATACGACTTAACCCACGGGACATGCGAAGACTATGCCAAGCCTTGGACAATGGACCGTGCCTGCTTTATCAAGCATTCGCGCGGGCGATACGTATGACTTAGGCTAATTCGAGTGTCGTGGCAACTTAGCAATTTAAGCCAACTTCCTTCTCCCAAGCCACGGGACGAAGGATTCGAGTGTCACTTTGAAAGCACGCTGAACACACTTCTAAGACGCCGTGGGACCTTTTCCAAGTTCTAGCATATATCGACCCGTCGGGATTTCCTTAGCTATGTGCGTTCGTAGCTTTTATATTAGCCTACTTATGTAAGTTGATAAAATATGCGAGTTATTATGTGAAGGCTAAGATGAGGCAAGTTCACCGAAACTATCCCACCTGAGCGATGAGTCGCCTCGACCGAGCGAGCCTTCGAGCAGCCGTTGCAAGGCTAAGTCTGAACGCCGTCGGCATTTCGATTCCTCCGATTGACTTTGCGGGATGGGACACTACACCCGGGGTCAGACCCGAGACCGAATACGGCTGACACGGTGGATATGGTATGGTTTTTGTGTACTGGTTGTTGGCAGCAATTCTGTGGCAATTTGTGGCGCGGGTATGGTGGTGATGATGGAGATGGTGGAAGTGGTGGTAGAACGGTTGGCCAGGCGGTCGTCGTGTCCTGATGGCAGGGATGCGTCGGTCGTGCGGGAGAGAAGTCGGGTGACAGAGAAGGAGGCGAAGGTGTTGCGTTTGGGAAGGGTCGGTCAATTCCTCTTATATACTCTAAGTCATGGATATAATTTGATTGTAAAGAGATTAGGAGGAAAGAGATTTGTTTATATCCTGCATATATATTAGTTTGATTGGAATAGAGATAAGATTACGTTAATTAGGATTTGGTTTAGTTGGATATAAGAGGGACCTAAGATTTGGAAGTTTGACAAAGATAGGTTTATTTATATAGGTACCACTATATATATTAGAAATTATTTAATTTTTAATGTATATAAATGAATCAAATAATTACTATTTAAATCAACCTAGTTCAATATCCATTAGCTAATTAAAATCAATGCTAATTTAAATGAATACTAGATAATATCAAGTAATTTAAATCATATTTACATATATCTATCTATTAAAAGGTCATTAAAATATAATTTAAATTACATTCTTCGTATTATCCAGTAAATATTTAACCCAATCTAACTTGATCAGAAGAATACATTAAATCCATATGATCCATATATCTCAACAAATTTAGTAACCTTTATCTAGCGATTAATCATAATAGCAATTAATTACAATGAGAATGCAAAGTAATTCAAATACATTTTACGCAATTCAATAGTACAATAATTGATAATAAATCCATAATTAAAAGTATTTTCGTAAAATCTCATTTAAAATATGGTTTGGTAAATCTCTTTCTACTCAAAATACCTATAACCGAACTTAACAATAAACCTTTATTTTATAACTAGAAGATATTTAAATTAAAACTAAATAAATAAAAATTAAATCCGGGAAGTGGGCTTACATTTCCCATGCTATTGATCTTCTATCTCCTGAGCTTCTTTGCATCTTCCTTCGTCTCCAGCTCCTCGACCGTCACGTCGATGCTAGCTGCCATACGTAGCACTTCTTGCACTACTGGAATCCTGCCGATATCAATAACACGATCAAGACCGAAGTCCCTAACGATCAGCCTCACAACAAGTCTCGGCTGCCTGTCCTCGACTACTGTCTTCCACCGGAAAGTGTTAACGTTCCGACGAGCTTCTTCATCCTTGGCTGGCCCAACCAAGCAGACGGTGCGGTCCTCCTGAGATTCGAACTCCTGAACTTGCCTACCTTCGTGTCTGAACTTAAAGCTCTCCCATACACATGCGTCCTCGAGCAGAACATCACGCACTGTGCATGCCGTCGATGACCCACAGCTCCTCCTGAACTGTGTGAATGATGATGCTCCCGCCTCAGATTGAGTTTGTTGCAAACCTTGATCTCCTTTCTGGCTTCTAACTGCTAAAACCGATGTCGCTCCGTAAAGCTTTGGCAAACCACCCGTCGCCAAAACCGGATCCGTAGAGCAATTCCTACCTGGAGACCGACCAGCTGTCATGGGACCGACAGACTGACCCTCAATCTTTGACTCACCACCATCCGTCGCTTTGTCTCGACGAACTGAATCCTCCGTATCCCTCAAAGCACATAGAAGCCCCTCCTCAGCAAGTTCTCTACGATCCACCTCCTGTCGAGCACCCTCGAGCTTCCATCCGGTGTCTGTGGCCTACCTGTACAGCTCAGCGGCTTGAGCTTGTACATGCCACAACACAAATCTTTTCGAGCCAGCTGTTGGAAACCCTTCGCAAGCATCCAATCTTTGTCCCCAAAGAGACTGCGACAGTCATCATCAGCCTTCCTACCGAAATTAAGTTGTAGCGCAAACTGGTACATGTCGCACATCCTTGAGAATGAGCTTTTCACCGAGCTCCATTGTCAAGTGCACATTATCGATGCCTACAACTGCAGTCTGCTCTTGTCGCCCATCTTCACACGTCCAAACCTACCACCACGGTATAACGTGAAGATCCTCCTATGTGGAGTGGCGTGATACGACGCCCCGTGTCCATGACCCAGTCGTCATCATGACACATGCCACAAGGTTCCTCTGTGTCGGTTGCTGCGATGATGATATCTTCCATTGCTGGGAGATCCTCCTGATCGTCCTTACCTTTTGCCTTCTCAGCTTTGAGCTTCATGCAGTTCCTCTTGATATGACCCCTTTCACCACAGTGATAGCAGCCCTCCTTGCAGTCCACAATCGTAAGATTTTGAGAACTTCCCCTGTCCTCGTCTGTGAATTAGGTCTTCCCTTCCCGTAGGAAGTCACCATAGCGGACTCCTACGACGATTCCACTTGCTTATGCCGGACCTGCTCATTCAACAAGGTACTTTTGACTGCCTCCATCGTGACAACTCCATCAGGCGGGTTGCTCACCGACACCACCAACATCTCCCAATTTTTCGGTAGAGAACTCAAGAGCAATAGGGCCTGAAGCTCATCATCAATCACCATCTTCATCGTAGACAGCTGATTGATGATACCCTGAACCTCGTTCAGATGTTGTGCTACTGGGACACCCTCCGTGTACTTCGAGTTGACGAGTTAGCGAATAAGAAACGCCTTGTTGCCAGCCGTCTTCCTTTCGTACAGCGAATGCAGCTTCTCCTATGCTTTTGCTGAACTCTCCATGGACACGTGGTGAAACACCGAATCATCCAACCTTTGGCGGATGAATCCAACGGCCTTCCGATCTAGTCGTTTCCAGTCTTCAACAATTTTGTCCATTGGATTTGCGTTGTCGCCCTCCAACGGACCATACAAGTCCTTGCACCAGAGTAGATCCTCCATCATTGGCTTCCAAATCGTCCAGTTTTCCCTGGGAGGGTGATCATACGAGTGTTCATCTGCTCCGTAGACATGGTTGAACCTCCAAAGCTTTGATACTAGATGTTGGGAATCGGATACGCCCTCCTGCGCTCCGATACCGTGTCTGAGACGTTGTCGCAGCGAAAACTTAGGCCAACCCACCTGAAATAACCAACCTCCGTCTAACGGACACCAAGTACAGATAAAGACAAGTATATGACGGTGACTACGTCACCTGGACAAATTCCAATCTCTATAACTCAGATAAAATTACAAGATTGACAAAAACTAATGTTGAACCCTTTGCCCTAATAGGTTCAACCCCCTCACCACACTCAAGAAGAAAAGAAAGATTACAATTGAAATCGCTCACCAACCCGTAGCAATCTTCCTAACCGAAGTTGACGACCTCTCGATTAGATCTCTTCTTTCTGTCTAAGATGGAAGTCCTAAGAGCAAAGTGCAAAACTTTTTCTTAGATTTCTTGTGGACGAGCATCTCGAATCTTCACTTTTGTGCTGTGTTTTGTGCCTCCACCCTCACCCCATATATATAGGATGAGAAAAACCTATTTTAGGTCATAATAGATTTCTTAAATAGAAAGCCCTCAAATAAGAATCCGACTACACCTAAAATAGCCTATCAACATTCTATTTTAGATTATAATAGGATCTCTTAAATAGGAAACCATCAAATAAGAATCCTATTATATAAAATAGTCCAGCACTAATTATGGACATCCAAATCAAATTAAATCAAATATTTAATTAAATTTGGACTCTATAAATATGTTATTACCAAATTCAGACTGGACTCTAACATTTTGATGGGTGAACTGGTAACCTACTACGCTAATGTGCCTATGATATTATTGTTCATTACTCTGAGCCAACTTTATATCTTGTTATTTTGAGGTTATAGACCATGCGCCATTGCGGGTTCTTGTTGGGTTTTTTTGTGCTTGTTGTTGTTTTGTTTGCTTCTTGTTGTATTTTCCTTTTCTATGTTCTATTTCATGCTTCCTTTGGTTTGTTTTAGAAGCAGGGGCGGATCCAGAAACTGAAACTGGGGTGGGCTACAACAGATTCGGGTGGGCTAAAGGTGGATTAACCTATATAAAAATTCAAAAAAAAATATATATATAAGAAAAAAAGAGTATTTTTTTTGGGGGTGGGCTGGAGCCCACCCCACCACAAGTGTGGATCCGCCCCTGTTTAGAAGGAGGAGGAGGATATTTGTGGTGGTGGTGGTGAAGTTTTGTTGCAAATTTTTGGACTTGCCAAAAAATAGACTTGTTTGAATGAAGGGTTATTTTGTTATAGGGTCCCAATATATTTGATATTAGAGTTTAGGTCTTTATATTGTCCAATGTTAGAGTTTATATCTCCATTTTAGGCTAATTTTGGATGATGAACAGTGTAAATGGAGGCCTAAATTCTAACATTGGACAATATGGAGACCTAAACTTTAATATCAAATATTATATGAGACCCTAAATAAATAACCCATGAATGAAAATAATAGATATCGGTAAAATATAACAAAGAAACAGGCTCCCCTTTGTTCCACCATGTTGGTCAGATATCGGTGATATATCGTTACTTGAAAGGTTTACAATGGCAATCAATTTGTTACTCTTTGAGTTTGTGATGTATACCTATAATTTTGTTACTGCTTTTGATCTTTCAAATTTGAGCTAGCTACAAAGCTGGTTGGGAATTTTGTACTCTGTCAGTATCTGTGAATTTTGTAGATATATGGCTCAAATGATTTTGCTTGTGCTAGAATTTGATACTCTTTTGTGATGCATATTGTGTACGGAATACCTGCAAATTTCTTTTTTTTTAAATCACACGCACACATACAATTGGGGGGCTCCAACTTTGCCGGCCCCTCCCGGTGTCCGCTTTAATACCACTAGGCTAGAGAGGTCGGGCAAATTCCATTTTCATTATACCTATTTGGGTTGCATGTTTGTGTGAAACCGGTTGAAAATATTATGTGCAACTTCTTTGAGAATCCGTAATGGTAAACTTATCGCTTTTAAATGTGGTTATCCTATCACATTATCCTTTGAATAGCCAAACAAAGAATTTGGATGGTATCTTCTTTGGTTAAACAACCTACTATTCGAACAATGGATCTGAATTTTGTATACTTCCAAGTGAAAATTCAGCGTTTAGCAAGCAACTTTTATGAATTTGAAAGTGTCAAATCCGGATGAAAATATAATTATGGATTTGCATTTTCTAAATCTTTGGTCACTTACAACTTACCAAACAAGCAATTAATTAATTGACAACAAGGAGAGAGAGAGAGAGAGGAGAGAGAGAGAGAGAGAGAGAGAGATTTGTTGTTTTTGGATTATGAAATGTTTAGCATAGAGTGGATGGACCTACATAAGTTCTAGACGAAGCTGGTGAAGAATATCCAACTTTTCGAAACTAAACCATAATTATGCATGCTTGCCTGTTCAAGTTAAATAGTTTAGAGAAAAGAGGAGAGAATCGACATATATAATTAAAGTGGCCAAGTTGCGTGCTAAATATTCGAGCATGCTCCTAATTGTGTCATCATGAATCGACAGTGTCCAAAGATAACCTGTCCCAAATCATGTCATTCTGACTGTTTGTAATCCATGCTTAACTGATCACTCTTCCTACAATTCCTAATCCCATCAGTATAGCCCCTAATTTATCCATCACACAACTTTTTTTCCTGTCCATTTGAGCATCTAGGCCACACAATTAGGCGATAGCGTAAAAAAGAAAATCATCCCATACCGAATAAATAGTAAGCATGTATAAATGTAATGATCATCGAAAGAGAGGGTACGGCACCACATAGACGGTTGTAAACTAAAAGGCCTCGTTTGGTTCGCGGAAAGAAAAGAAAATAAAATTGATTCTATGATATTTTTTTTTTTCTTTGGAAAATTGTAATTCCAATCAACAGTGAATACTTGGAGGGAAAAAAATAAATTATTGGGTTGGTGAGAGAACCCCCTATTTTTTCTCCTCTTGAAAATTAAATTCCTTTCCTCATTTCTTTTGGTATCCAAACAAAAGAAATGAATCACTTTTCTTTTTCAATGTTCCAATTTTGCGAACAAAACGTGACATGGTTGCCGGTTGTAATTTTAGGATTATTGTTATCGAAATCCATCCATCGAGCAACAAATGTCCCACGTCACTTTCGAGAAAGGATGGACAAGCCAATTACGGAGACATTTGGTAAGGAAAGGGAATGTCATGTCTGATGTAACAAGGACACTCCATAATACAGTACACTAGGATGCATAATTGCAACAATTATGATTTCAACAAAGACTACTACATAACCATTATTAGATATTGTGGAGCTTCTACTATACATTTGTAATACGCTACTAAGAGCGGTTCAGTAAACATAATGAAACTGATGATCCTCGTAATTTTTTTTTTATAAATTTAATTTTATCCTTTGTAATTGTAATTCTCTTGACAGGAGAGCATCTTCTCCAAACCATATATATATATATATATATATATATATATATATATATATATTTTGGGATATTTTAGCAAATATTCTCATTTGAAATGTTAAACCTAGCATATACCCCCACTATTGTTTTTATCTAGCAAATACTCCCATTTGAAGGTACGGAACAACAAAAATTTAAGATGTACCCCCACTTTTTTTCTTTCTTTCTTTGTTGTTTATATGGGAGTGGAGGTATTTGCTAATTAAAAAAAATAGTGGGAGTATATGTTAGTTTTAACATTTCAAATGGAACATTTGCTAAAATATCCCTATATTTTTTTCACTGGTACCACGTTCTTAACACGTACAATGTAGTAACCACGATAGCGACACTTGTCATCAAGTTTCAACCTTCCACAGGTTGTTGGTGGATGCTGATGATGCCTGAAGAAATGAATATGATGCTTCTGCACCATTGGCCATGTCCTCATTTTCTCAATCCTAAATATCCCACCACCATCACCACCACCACCTTCTCCACTACACCCAAATCCAATCCACCTTTGCAATGCACCCAGACCCAATCCACTTTTGTGACACTTAAGACAATCTCAGGTTTAATCAATTTTAAACTACAAGATCCATGATCTCAACAAATAACAATGCATATAGTCAAACATTCAAGCCACAATGTTAGGTTCACTGCCACACAAAAAAAAAGAAGAAAAAACGTCACAAGCATTGAAGCATGCCAAGTAAACATATCCAAACAATGCCAAGTTTTCAACAGCCAATGATGTGGAACGTCCAGCAGAATCATATCATGATCACACCCCCAAGTGAATAATAATCTTATCATAAAAGTCAATAAAAGAATTGAAAATTGCTCAATGATTTGGGTCGAGGGAATATTGGGAGAGACCACTGTTAGTTCCCACTCCTGCCCAATTTTTCTGTGTCACGGAGTGGCCAGTCCAAGCTGGCAGACAAGTTGTGGCAGATCTGCACTGCCACAAAGAGTACAGAGTACTCTCCACTTCTTGCCAGATTCATGTTTCTTGAAGTGTTTTGTATGCTTCCACTTCTCTCACTACATTGCAACAGCATAGAAAGGAGGAGAGTACTAGCTTCAGTGACACTGAGGTCAGGGTCAAATAGAAAACCCAGAGTACTCACATCACGAGAAATTCAACAGAAATGAAAGAGCATGGAAGCAAGCAATAAAGGAGTGACAGTTATGTCTGTAGCATGAAAGAAACATGTAAGGCTAACATTCAAACACCAGTAGCTTCCTCAATTTCCATCTCCATGTTGGCATGATAGAGTTTTCTTACACTTGGTTTTCCCCACAAATCTTCTCAAGTAGCAATTCAGTTTCGACTCTATATGGCTTCCTACTAATATTTATGATGTCCAAAAGCTGGCCCTTTCCCGGCATTTCTTGAACTTGGATGGCACTTGTAGGAAGTGATCGACTACCCGTTGGCTGATATGGCCTGGATGCAAAATGACCTGGTTTCCAGAAGAGAGTTCTTGAATTTCTTCGTTACAATTAAGTCGTGGTGGCCGACTGGGTCAGTAACCTGGTGTGGTTGTGCTCGCCCTCGTACGTGACAATGAGCATCGAGGGTTCTTCCAGGCACCTCTCTACGTGCTTTCTTGCAGGACAACCCCTCATACTGCTGCATTTGTAGTATCCCCTGCACAAATTCAATTTGGTATACGCGGTATAAGTAGGTTTCGATAAATTGAAAAAGCTCTGGATATAAATTAGCTGTGGTGCCAATAACTAACATTTATAACAGGAAAGGCATATCATGGAATAATGTGTACACATGAAATGAGCAGCTAAATTTAGAAGTGGAAGTCAATTACATCGACATAAATGTGAAAGCGGAAACAATTGTGAGGAATAGACATCAAAGACCAGTGAGTGTTTGCTGATATAGGCATAACTAATGCTAAAGAGATTCAAGGGGATCAGTACAATTAGAAAGTAACAAGCTAACACTTCATTACTTTTCCACGGGAAATAAGTATAGCATTCAATTTGAAAGACTATTGAGTTCAGTTTAGAACTTAGAATCGTAATTACGCTTCGCCAAGTATCATGGTGACGGTATAGTTCAGATTTTAGATCGAATCACAAGATCGAAGACGGAAGAATTTAGCTAAGTTGTCGAACTATACTAAAATTGCAAAAGACTTTGTTTACAGAAATGGAATCTCCACAGGATTCTTAAGTTATCAACATATACACCATTCTAGCAATTTTGAAGAGCTACTAAACACAAAGATTGACAACCCGATATTGCCAAATATACTCGGTTGCATTAACCAGAACAAGTAATGATAAACAGGTATTACAAGTTTAAAGTACCTTGGATGCGGAGAACCCTTGATCGGCTTCTGTCCGTACTTCCTCCACGAGTACTCGTCCGGTGGGATGTCGGCGAGCTTGTTACTGATAGCAGGCACCTTAATCGACCTCTTCACTCTCAGCTTCCTACAACAACAATAACCAAAAAAAGCAAACACTTGATTCAATTTCCTACAACAACAATAACCAAAAAAATATAAGTCGATAACACATTTATCCGAACCCGACCTCCTCTTGGAGCAATGGCACCTCCCGCTGGTGGCACATTTCCCGCTCCCGTCCTCGCCTCTCCCCGTGCACCTCCGCTTCAGAGGCGGGTGGAGGTTCACGGGCTCCGACAACTGCGATCCTCCGGCGCCGCCTCCGATGATCTGGAACGGCTTCCCGTCGAGGCTCGCGATGCTCCCTTCCATGCTGAGGGACGACAGGAACGACCTGGTGGAGGACGCGGTGGGGGTGCAGCTGGAGGTGTCGAACTTGAGGTTTATGCCGCTGTTGCTCCGCTTGAACATCTCCGCGGCCTGGAGCTTCTGCTGGAGCTGGAGCCTCTGGCTGTTCTGCTGCTGTTGGAGGTACTGGAATGTGGCGGCGGCGGCAGCGGCCGAGGAGGTGGAGGTGGAGGTGTGCATTGGCGGCTTCTCCAGCAGCATCGGATTCTCGAGGAAGATCTTGTGCGGGAGCAATTGGTTTTGGGGGTTCTTCGGACCGGAGTCGGTGGCCGGTGCCGAACTGCTCAAGAAATTCCTAGGAACGAGCCTCTGGGCTGTAGGCTTCGGCGACGGCTCGGGCTTGCGTCGTCCCGCCAGCGGGTTGTCCATGAAGATCTTGTGGTTGAACGGAGAGTGAGTCTTCTTGGACTTCCTAACCCTAGCATGACCCGCTCCGCTCCCATTGCTGAGCAAACAAACGACTCTTCTGAATCTAGAGGCAGCCTCTTCGGTCTCGGCCCTTAGATTCCTATTCCTATACGCAGCAGCAGCAGCAGCAGCTTCATTTTCTTGAGGCTGCTGCGACAAATGGCTCAAAATTCTGTGGCAGCTCTCTACAGCAGCTCTGTTGGCTTCCTCCACTTCCTCCATCTCCTCCCAAAAAATTATATTCACTCTACAAATTAATCCCTTGCAAACATCTGCAGTTGAATCCCCAAAAAAAACCTTTAATGAGTCTCAGCAGATTGATCAAACAAACAAATTCGTCGATGACAAAAATACAGAAATCGTAGCCAAGAAGACAACTTTAGTCGCTCACCTGAAATATTTTAACGATAGAATCAAACCCATATGAAGATTTAACAATTTCACACACAAAAATTTGTCCCTCAACAAAATTTCCCAAAAAAACTCACATCAAACACCCCTCGTAACTCAACCACCAAGATGACATCTTTAGTTGCTCAAATGACATATTTTACCAAAGAATCGAACCCATATAGAGATTTAATAATTTATCATACAAAAATTGAAAATATATATAGAGAGAGAGAAAAAAAAAACAGGGACTGGAATGAAAAAACACTGACCTTGGGGAAGACCTAGAGGTTGGGAGGTGCGAACTGGAGGTGAGGAAGAAGGAGAAGAAAGAGTAGACGTAGAAGAAATTCTTTTTGCATCTTCTGAATTTTATAATAGAGGGGAGAAGAAAAAAGAAAGTCACAGGGGCTAAAATATAAACAGTGGGTGTATTTTGGGGACGAACGGCTGGGATTCGATCTGGGAACAGCGTTGGAAAAAGTAAACTACTGACACGCAAAGACCTTGTCCTCGTTTTACAAATATTTTAATTGTTTTGTTTACAATATTTCTTTTGTTTTTTTGCGTTTTTTTCCACCGGGTCCTTTCGTCAAAATGTACGCCGGTGGGGAAGGGGGGGTGGGGCCCGCTTCGGCATCCCGAAGATAGCCGTTGCCACGTAACGGCCAGATTGTTGACCGCCAGTTGTCGGGTTAGCGGATCCGGGTCGACCCGGTAAGAGGACAGGCACGGCTGCAAGCAGGATCCAGTAACGGGTCTGTTGCGGTTCGCGTCCGGGTTGGGTTTGGTAGTGGTATCGAGTGTAGGGATGGTCCCCACGTGTTGACTGGGAAAATAGTTTAGCTACAGTGTGGAACTATCATTTTGCTGTTAATTAATTTGTTTTCGGAGAGTAATAAATAGTTTTTTTTTTATATTTTTATGGAATAGTGAATTTTTGTCAAGGTGTCTCACTCTGATACTGACACCTGACAAAGCTGAGATAGATGTGCATAAGTTGGGACATGACAGCTATATATATGAGTCATTCTTGACATATATTCTTAGTTGACAAAAAAAAAATAAGTTGATATATGAAATATCTTAGCGTAAATCGGTAAATGTTGGAAATATTATTGATTAATTTATCGACGTTTGCAGCACGAAAGAAAAGAGTTTGTAAATGTTAAACTAAAATTACTGATAAATTACTTGTCATAAATATAGTTAGTAGACTATATTTGTGACATTCTGCAAACATTCTGGAATGGGAGCGGAATCTCCGGGTTGGAAAAGAAAAGTGATTATTTTTCTATGTTTGAGTGCCAAAGGAATTGAGGAGGAAAGGAAAGTAATTCCCAATGGAAGGAAAATTAGGGGGGAAAGTGATTCCATCCATCCAAGCAAGGAATCACCTTCCCACATTGAAGTAATCACTTTCCTTTTCATATTCTTTGGCATTTCCAAACATCGGAAAGAAAAATCAATGGGAAATAAAATTTCTCAAAGGAAAGGAAATGACAAGGAATTGATTTCCTTTCCCTTCCATTCCGCGTTCACGGATTCAAGGAATCCGGAAAGGAAACTTGTTCCTTTTTTTTGTTTGGTAGCCACAAATTTGGGAAACACTTTCCTGACATGGAAAAAATAGGAGAAAAAATGGTTCCTCTCATGACCCATGGGATTCATTTTCCCTCCTCCTTTCCCAACATTAATTACCAAACATTATGACAAAAGTAGCCTTGATTTATTACTTATTTACCAATTAATTTCTTCATTATAATTATGTTGACATTGGATATTGTTGGAACAATGATATATTTTTTTTCTTTCCTTTCCTACACCAACAAAACATAGGAAAGAAAATTTGATAGGAATTCTACTTTTCCATCCCCATGGAAAATACATGGGAATTGATTTCCTTTCCGTGAACCAAACGAGGCCTTACTCCCACACATCACTTGAGGCAGGGCGGGACCGGAGTTTGGTTGCCTTATTTAGAGCTAATTTTGGTTATTTCTTAATTTTTATTGTGAGTCGATCTTGGAATATCACCTGCATTTTCGATCCTCTTGTAGGGTTATATTGAGTCTAGGATGTTGTCCTAGCATAGGAGGATTGTCCAAGCCCAAAGTCATGTTAGGCTTACCCCTTGGTTGGCCTACTTAGAGTATCTCCAACTATATTGTCTTGTAATATTTTGTGATTCATATGGGACATGAGACATAAGACAATGTGCTAAGACTATATTTGCAAAAGATAATGAAGTATAAAAGTCTTCTTCAATGCAAATATATTGAGATGCTTTTTTTTTCTAACTTCTAAGACAATTTCTCATCTTCTTATTTTTTTCTTAAATTTTTTTTTATAATTGATGACATGGAGATGAAGACGTTGTCAAATATATTGTCTAAATTAGACAACTAAGTTCACAGTGTCTTCTATAAATTTTGTTACGTAAGCTTCAAACTTTACTTGACAATTGCATTAGAGTATAATTTTTAAATAAAAATTTGTCATTACTATGTGGCAGTTACTTCAAAAGTTACTTTTTCTGTGAGCATCATGAATCCTAAAAGCATCTCCAACCCTATTGTGAGTTTGAAATAAATGATTGCCACATAGGTATGACAAGCTTTCAATTCAAAAATTCTTCTCCAATACAAATGTAGAATAAGTCATGAAGTTGACATGTCAAGGACAATGTGAAGTTGGTTGTTTAGATCTAGACAATGTACTTCACAATGACTTTATCTCCACATCATCAATTATGAATAGAAATATTTATAAAAAAAATGAAGAAGTGGAGTTGTCTTGGAAGTTGAAAAAAATATTATTTATTGTCCTCTCAATACTTTTGCATTGGAGATGTCATAACTGCTTTTCAAAAATTACTGTATTAATATTTTATTATATTTCCATCTAATTAAATATTTTGCTCAAATTTTTTTTTTTATGATATAAATAATAATTGATGTAATAATAATAATAATAATATTTTCATTCTTATTTTTTGAAATTTTATTTTTAAAATCCTAAAAAAAAAAATTATATATGTAGAGAAAGAGAGAGGGTGCAGCCCCTCACCCGCATCCCTCTCTCTCTCTCCCAAAGCTTCTCTCTCTCTCTATCTCTCTCTCTCTTTCGGACTATCTCTCTCTCTCTCGAACCCTCTCACTCTCTCTCGGTTCTCTCCCTCACTCTCCCGAACTCTCTCCCTCTCTCTATAAATCTCTCCCTCTCACTCTCATCTTCCTATTTCTCTCCATCTCTCTTACTCCCTCTCCCTCTCGGCTCCTCTTCCCGCACACCCACCGGCGTCAGCCACCGCCGGTCGGCCGGCCCCTCACCGCCGGCAGCTCCCGGCCGACCGCCCCCTCATGGCCGCTCACCTCTATCATCACCTCCAACACCATCATCTCCATCTCCATCATCACCACCACCACCATCATCAAACCCTAATCCCTTTCTTACTTCAAAAAAAATGGGGGGAAAGAAAGAAGGAATTGGAGAAGAAGATGAAGAAGAGTAGAAGAACCAAGCCCTAGTCCTAACTCCATTTTGGGTATAAATTTTCTTCAATATTTTGTTCATCCTCGATAAATTTGGTTTTAAATTTCTGTAATTATTTATTTGTTGAAATTATCAATGTTAGGGGGGTTAATTTAGAAGTTTGGAGAAATCCTAGGTCCAACTCAAGAAACCAAGGCAAGTCCTCTCCTCCATTCTTCTCCAATAAATTTTTTTTAGTTAATTCTGAAATAGTTAGAATTCATATTTAAATCTGAATTTTAAGTTATGAACATATAAATTTTCTTTTCATAATGAGTTTTTGGTAATACTAGGAATTGGAACTTGTATAGGATAATTTTAAATTTGAAGTCTCACAACTAGATATTAATTTCTTCATTTCACAAAGATTATAATTTGGAATATAGGTTAGGGTAATTTCGCTAAGTTATGGTTCAATTTCAAATTGGTAGTTTTAACCCACTTTAAGATATTTTAAAATCTGGCAAATTTCTGATTTCTAGTAAATGTTCAATTTTAAAAGACATAGGCAAGGAAATTTAAATTGGCACTGGAACTAGTATTTGGGACATATCACGGGAACTGATTTGGACATGAACTATTGAACTTGAATGAACAAACGAACACATATGGACTCATGAGATTCTCCAATGGTAAGTTGGACATACATAAGAACTGAACAGTTGGACTGCACGCCGGGAAGGTAAAAAGTACAAAGAAAACCCTGTATTCCCTACTTACTAGTCTGTGTTTGTCATAGTTAGAAACTTTACATTTTTCTGCTCTATTGAAATACTTTGATTAGCTTGAATATTCTTTATACTATCTATATGATATATATATACATATATTTATATATATATATATATACATATACATATACAAATATATTATAAAGTCTTGCATATTTGCTAATATAGTTGGATAAACATTTGCTCATTTTGATAAACTGCAAACTACTAGCAAGCCGCGAACCGACCTATTGCTAAGGGAAAGGTAATCATTGCTTGCTCAGGTATAAATCTCCAGTTCCTTTTCGTTCTTTTATTCCTTGCGTGGTTCCGGTGTTGAGAGTTGCTCCACCGAAGGGGTCGGCGAGCCCATTTACTTACTTGCGTGGTTCCGGTGTTGAGAGTTGCTCCACCGAAGGGGTCGGCGAGCCCAATTATTTAATTGCGTGGTTCCGGTGTTGAGGGTTGCTCCACCGAAGGGGTCGGCGAGCCCATATTTTTCTTTATCATATATATGTTTTCTTGTAAATTTTCGGGGCTCCTAAATACAAAGGAGATTCTGCCGAAATTTTTAAGAAATTTAGGAGATTGACAAATTTCCGACCTTCAGAAATCTTTAGAAAATTTCTTATCTAAGAAAGCATTTGAGCGGGGAGAACAACTGAATATCCCTAGATATCCCGTAGCATAAATAACAAAAAGCTGATCAGTATTTCGTGAATCTCGTGAATCAGTACATCTAGTTGCGACTAGGGTGTACTAGCCCAAGGGAGGCTCGTGAATCAATACTACATCTATCTGACAGTAACATCAATAGATGTCTTTTTAGCCCAAGGGAGGCTCGAAAATCACAACCTGATCCCAGGTTAACGGGATTGTTCACGGAAAATATTTAGCGGATTATTCGGAGTATTGTTCTCAAAACTGCATTTCTTTTCAAATCTTACTCCAGAAATAACGCCGCCCATTATGAGTGGGCAGTGTCCTTAATTGCTCAAGGGAAGCAATTCCTATTAAAAGCTCAAAGGAAGCTCGAAAATCTTATTATTCATGGAGTAGGACGTTGATTTCATTCATGTTTTACTGAAGCAGATATATATATAATTATATATATATATATATAGCAGTGCAACTTGGCATACCTGGTTTCATTTCTTTTAAAACTACATATTCATTATTATGTTAACTTTCACCGTTCTTGGCCGAGGACTTGCTCGTCGTTTTCTAAACGACCTAGTATTTGTTCACTAGGTGAAGAAGAAGAAGACGCCTCCGCCGAAATATCGCCGCACTACAACGAGGAGTAACTGTCTGGACTATCTACAGTTATGGCCAGCAGTATCGTAGTATCTTACAAATTTACTTTTGTAATCGTCTGTAATAGTATTGTTGGAAAAGTTTCCTGTAATATAGCTACACTATATTTTTAATACCATAAAAATTTCCTGTATTTTCCATTCTTGCTGAGGATCACAGGCGACAATCGCGGTTTCGACGCGTAGCCTGGAGATGTGTATGGCGTCACCGTTTCAAATATGGGAAGCGGGACGTGACAGGAGAACACTTTTTCATCTCATTGTCTTGTGTGAATATCATCTTGCCACATAGGAAAGACATTGTCTTGTGCCCAAGCCACATAGAAAGCACAACACAAAACAAGACAATAGGGTTGGAGATGATCTAATGTCTTGTAATGTGATGTGATCCCTATGTGGCACGAGGCATATGACAATGTCTTTTCTAGGTAGCAAGAATATATTCATACAAGACAATGAAGTAGAAAAATCTTCCATAATGCAAAAGTATTGAGAAGTTAATAAAATCTACTTTTTTCAACTTCCAATAACACTTATTTCCTCATTTCTTTTTTTCTCAAGTTTTTTATTCATAATTGATGATATGGAGGTAAAGTCATTATTAAGTATACTGTCTAGAACTGGACAACCAACTTCACAGTGTCTTTGACATGTCATGCTATGTCAATTTCACGACTTATTTGACATTTGCGTTGGAGAAGCATTTTTTTTTTGAATGAATGAAAACTTATTATTCCTAATTGACAATACATTTTTTCAAACTCACAATTGCATTGAAGATGTTCTCAGGCCACATGTTACTGATAAATGTCTGGCTTACACTCTCTTCCGCACTACCCCACAATTTTACGAGAAATTGTTTACTGGATCAAACCGCAGGACAACGATGAATGATGAATCGGTACAATGGTATAATAACACATAATTATTGTTTTATTAATAAAATTAAATATCATGTAATACTAATTTAGAAGAATATATATTAGCCATGTATATTGTTGTATCGGCTCGTCACCTACTGCTGCCAACTCACTAAATATTTCTCTAAAGTTACAATCACAATGTATATACTAGTTAGAACTTTTTGGAATGTACTTTGTTTTGGGCCACTAATACAACCACAATGTATACGCTAGTTGAAAATTTGCGCCATACATATATGTTTCGAGATTTGAAGTTGGTAGAGGATTGTAGATAGTTTTTGCAAGTAAATTTGTTTGTATAACCTCACAATCTATCTTTGCCCTTGAAATTTGTAGATTTTTCTTCTTCGTTTTTATCCAGCACGTGCGGACCGGTCGTCATATCATTTTCGGACTCTTCGTGCAGATTTTGTCTGCATTGACTTTGTCATCTTCGTCCCTTGAAATATATAGGTTGAAACAAGAACTACATTTGATATATATATATATATATATACACACACACTAGAGGTCATTGCTGCATGTCTCGTCACTACCACGAGGTCATATATATATATATAAATATAATTCCGGAAAAAGTTTATGAGATGGAGGACGAGGTAAGAGTATTACCCTGTGTAAGGCATTCAGAATAAGATGAAATTGTTGTTGTTTAAGACACTTCAGGTGAATTTTTTTGTATCTTTTTCTTGTGTTCTTTGATTGCCAGCTTACTTCAATTTGTCTTGATAGGGCAGTGGTTGTGCTCTATTTTCCAATTAGGAGTGTTTGGTTGACTTTAAATGAAATACATGCAATATTCATCTTATTTTTATTGTTTGTTCTCATGTAAATAATTTAATGGAATAAATAATGCATAATTTTTTTCAACTATCGAAATCAATGTTGCGGCCAAAATGATCCAAGACGATCAACAACTTCATTTACAGCAACATCATTGCAAATGATTCCCTATTAATTCAATATAATATAGTTAAAAAAACAAATAATAGTTTTTTATTTAACATAACAAAAGTTTTAATCATACATGCTAATTGTATCATTCTAAAATATAAATTTTGTAAATTCGACAATATTATTTACATTCAACAAGATAATAAATTTGTACACCACTTACAGAAATAAATGCTACACGTAATATATGTTGTAAAAGATTTATATTTACATACAATCAAACAATCTCTTAGTTACATGGGATGATTGTGTAGTTGTTTTGTTGAAAATATCATGGTTGCGTTTGGTTGATTATAAAACAATTGTAATCATATAAAATGGAGTTTATAATATAATATAATTATAATTACATTACCATAATTAGTTGGTACATGTAATCAAACCAGGTAATAGAATATTAATTGCATTTAGATGTTTGGTTTATATGTAATAAAATAAAATAATTATGATTACTACATCAGTTTTAAAAATATATTATTGACATTTATATTTTCTTATTTTTGCCACCTTTAAAATTTATAAAAGAATTTGTATAAATAGAAGATAAATAAAATTAAAGTTTTAGAAAAATAAAATTTGAAAAATGTTTACTTTAAAAAAAATACAAATAAATAAAACTAAATATTTCTTAAAATAAAATAATAATTAAATGGAAAAGGTAAAAAAAATGTAAAGTAATAATAATAATAATAATAATAATAATAATAAAGAAATAAAATAAATTTATTTAAAAAAATGTGTAAGTTTAAGTTGTAATGTAATTACGATTACATGAATTTTATGATGTAATTAATTCTAAAAGAAAGTGATATAATGTAATGAAGTTTATAATCGTCATTACATCACATTTATTTATTTTTTCAACCAAACATTTGAATTAGATTTATATTATAATACCAATTATATTATATTGTCCTACGTACACTATAAACCAAACCACCCTGATGAAGACTCTACTCCATGAGCTCTCTAAAAAAAAACTGAGTAACGAAAACTACTATAATATAATTAAAAGAAAGAAAAAGAGAAATCATAAAACGATAAGAATAATCTCGACAAAACTTACAAGTGTATATAAAAGCTAAAGTAATTCTTTACACAGTATTAGACCTCGATTGCTTTCTAATCATCCATGTCCGTCTTGCTGGGGCATGAACCCTCTAAAAATACTGACTGAACAAAAACTACTGTAACCTATACTACTATATAATAATAAAAGTTGGCTTCACCATAAAAAAATTTATTCCAAAATTATCCTCGTTTAATAATAAAATTTGTTTATTAAATTTAACATGGTTAGATAGGTAATTAATTACATGTAAAAAAAATTAAAGGAGGTTGTTGTTTGTTCTTCCCAAAAAAATAAAAAATAAAGGACCTTTGTTCTTCCCAAGTAGTAAACAATTACAAAATATTGTTTGCTCTTCACAATTAATATAAAATAGGTGCAATGTATGTACATATATACTTGAATAATTAAAAGAAAGAAAAAGAGAAATGATAACGCGAAAAGAAAAATCTTGACGAAACTTACAAGTATATCAAAATTAAGAAATTATTCACACAGTATTAGACATAGATTGCTTCCTAATCATCCATGTTTGTCTTGTTGGGGGCATGACAAAAATCTTAGCTGATTTGAGTTTATTTTTGTTCAACTATCAAATATAGGATAAATATTCATCATTTCACTCAAGAGTTGTCACATGTTAAAATAGTGATCAAAACTAGTGTGAACGTTTACAAAATTATTTTTAAAATAATTCTAGGTTAAATAAAAATGATACGAGACAATTTTTTAACGAAGGGTGAACATTTTTCCTAATTTTGATTGATGAATAGAAATGGATTCCATTGGTTTAGCCTACCTGTCAGTGAAACATAGGCAGGCGATTGAATAGACGATTAAAGGAGCGGGTGCTCCTAGAAAAGCACTGTTCAAAAGCAGTCCTACTGCTTTCTTCGGACGTGCTTTCGGACTCGCAAAGTGTAAACTCTGATGAAAGCCAGACAACAAAGACCTCCTTTGATTTGCATAGCAGACTGGGCCCTGGCAATGCTTACAAGAAATGCTCCACATTTTCCTCTCTCCCTATCACACTATCACACACATTAACATGTGTTCTCTATAATCTTCCTTTAAGTACATTCATTCAAATATAATGATGTTTTGGAGGGAGCCATATGTTCCAAAGGACATCTCCACTGATGACAATTTCACGTGGATGAGAAACTTTACCTAATTTGCACAAAACAAAATATTTTTGTAGTATTTACAATGAGCAAGATCCGGCGTCAGTGCAACTGGCGGCAGACAAAAAAATTAAAAAAATAATTGGCGACAGTTAGACGCCAGTCAAACTGACGCCATATTTTTTTATATTCATTTCAAATCCACCTCTATCTACAGAGACTACGGAACAACGGATAGATCCTTCAAATCTCAGGTCAAATAGATGCATATCCTATTTACGATGGATTAGTAGTGATAGTTATATTGTATTGTTCGATTGTTATAGATTGTGAAATACTTTCTTATTGCTATATTGTTAATTGGGTAACCATGCTACTTTGTTTTATTGTTCTGAAATATTTTTTTGTTTGTTTGTTATATTGTTATTTGGGTAACCATGCTAATTTACTATATTGTTATTTGGATAAGCATGCCATAGATTATGAAATGAATTTTTTAAAAAAATCTGATGCCAGTGTAACTGGCGTCAAGGTTTTTTTTCTTTATTTCTTTTACCTAACGCCAGTTGTATGGATGCCAGATTCTGTTCATTGCAAATACTTCAAAATGTTTTATTCTGTGTAAATTAGATAAAAAAAAATTCACCCCATATGAAATTTTCTGACATAATATACTCTCGCTGCTATAAATTGGAAATAACTGTGCTCTTAAAATTATAAGGCTAGGACTTTGTGTTAGCAAGAGTGTTGTGGCACTAGAATGCTGTTTCCATCTTTAGCTAGCCAATGATTAATTCATATAATTTTGCACTTCCATATCTACCATTGCAGAAGAATAATGCTCCTATAAACTGAAAGGTTATTGAAAAAAAAAAAATAGCATTAACAAGCTCACAGTTACAACCTTATAATTAAGCAGTCATCCATTCTCGCTACATAACTTTTGTTCTCAAAATCTCGCTAATAAGAATGTGCCAACATTAATACACATTAAACGTATCAACATGTGAATAAGTCTAGAAAGTGCATTTGCAATAAAGTTAACTGAGAGAAACATGGAATATGCAATGTAGGATCGGCATTCAAACCGCTACTCTTTTGATATGATTTTTTTTTTTTTTTTTTTTTATAGATACTTGACGATACGTACGGAACTTTGTACACACTTATTACATTTCTGTTGAGCCCACTGCGTTTCAACTCCCACCAAATAAATGGAAAGAATAATACGTCTCCTTGGCTCGATCTTCTGTCATCCAATCAGGATCTTATACCTCTTCTCTTCTCGACGACCACAAGAGTTACTCGAGTTCGGTGCTATGATATTATGTTGAAGCCCATGCACTATACCATTGCTCTGGAGTCTAGAGTTACCAGTGAGTGCATGAAATGAGTGTTCATGTCCTTGTGTTACTGAAAGAGTCTTCGTGCCAAATTGGTCAGGACTTAGAAGGCATAAACACCTATGTCTGGCAGGTGGAGGTTCAAATCCCTCTGGAAGAGTCCCTTTTCAGGAGATTGGTTTACGTGGGTTTATGTGTCTGCCATGTCTGCAGGATTAACAAGTTTGATGTAGAAACGAACTAACGTTACATTTATATTTTATGAAGCCTAATAATTGTTGTAGAGATATACTTATGATACTTACATATTAGGAATGATGACAGAGAAGATTGGTAGCATTGGATAAGATTTACGGTGTCAAGTGACATTTGTACGCTTTATATATTCTGTTATGAATTGTTAACTAATCCTAAGTTAAGATTAAAAGAATACTTAAGATGAAGCGGTTCGATTGAAGATGTTATCTTTTGTTTATAGTAAACATAATATATAGAACATCGTTTATTTGTATTAATATTATGAATTGTAAGCTTTGTGGCATCATTCATTGTAAAAGATTCAATATTTGTAATTGAGTTGTTCTTTTGGCTAAAAGCTGTAGTAATTTCGTTGTAAATTATCAGTAAAAAAAAAATTTCTTCCATATATCTTGTGTCTATCATTTTTTTTTTGCAATGACTTTGTTTTGGGATTGTCTTATTACTCTTGTTTGTTCTTGCCTTATACAAGTATAATTTAGACGTGTACGACATCATGTCCAGTGACAACTTTCGGTACTGCGGGATCGGAATGTGACATTAAAGACATTTTTCGTTAGCTTAAGGGACTACAGACTATGCATCTCGGAATGAATCAACTCTCTTTCATCCTCGGAATGGTATCCGCCTTGTCAGCTATACCGATGCCAGCTATTTATCTGACCCGCACAGAACGAAATTCCAAAGTGTTTATGTTTTTACTATTTGGAGGATATCGATATTTTGGAAGTGTACAAAGTAGACAATGGTTGACACTTTTTCAAATCACACCGAGCTCATCGTCCTCCATGATGCCACATGTAAATGCATATGTTTGCGAGTCATAATTGAGCACATTGAGACTGCAAGTATATTTTCGTCTATCAATAATGTTCCGAGAATAATATGAAGACAAGGTCGCATGCATTGACAAGAAGAAAAAATGCTACATCAAGGAAGACTATACCAAGCACATCGTGCCGAAGTTTTTCTTTTCGCATCAGTAACAACAACAAAAGATTAAAGTCAAGTATATCCGATCCCAGTAGAACTTGGCTGACATGTTCATCAAGTCCCTACTGAATTTCACTTTCCAGAAGACCGTTCACGACATCGGATTGCGGAGACCCTGTGAACCACAACGCTCGTAGTTTGTGATAATATCAAAATCAGAAAGAGTGTCAAAAAAAGTGTATTCACTTGACCTTAATGTACTCTATTTTTTAACTTAGAGGCATTTATCCACTGGATTTTGGCATCTTAAGAAGATTTCAACGAGACAAACATATCGACTTTGACTCACTTTTATTTTAATTATATTATATTTTTTTCCACCGGGTTATCGAATTAAGATTTTGGATGAAGTCAACATGCATTTATATATCCTATAAACTCGTTTTAATATGCTATCTAGTGATAATCATGCTTGAAGATTGATGCTATCATCCCCGAAGGCTAATACCAAACATTTCGGATGATTGATGTTGATCATTCATGAAGACAAATACAAATTGAATATTAAGTTGACTTGTAGTTAGTTATAAATACCTAGATGATTGTGCCAACAATATAGGCTTATGAATATGTCTCTCAAAACAAACTCTTAGGCCTCGTTTGGTTCACAGAAAGGAAATGCATTCCTTTGTATTTTCCATGGGAATGGAAAAGTAGGATTCCTGTCACATTTTCTTTTCATTGTTTGGTTGGTGTAGGAAAGGAAAACAAAAATATAACAATGTTCCAATAATATTCTTACATATAAAATAAAAATAATATTATGAAAAATAGCATTAATGATAAAATAAGCAATAACACATGGTTACTTTTGTCATAGCTTTTGTAATAAATGTTGGAAAATGAGGAGGGAAAATCAATCACATGGGTCATGAGTGGAACCATATTCCCTCCAATTTTTTTCCTTGTGAGGAAATTGATTCCCAAGTTTGTGGTTACCAAACAAAGGAAAGGAATAACTTTCCTTTCCTACTTCCTTGAATCCGTGAACCAAACGAGGCCTTATGTTGTATATATTGAAAATAAAAATTCAAGAAAAAAATTGTTTACCGCGAACAAAATATAATCTCTCTTTTATTCATCTCTATGTTCTTCTAGGAAAGATTTCCCATTAATAGTTTATACAACAATAGTTACAAACTTTTTTCTTTTCGAATAGGAATAATCTAATATCGATCAACATGTCTCTTCCAATATAAGTTGCTTTGCCACCTCTTTCTTAGTCACCCCAAAATAAATTGTAGTGAATAAAATTTATTGTAGAAATGAGAACCATTAGACCGCTTGTTATTTGCCTACGCAAAGGCCCCGTTTGGTTCGTGAAAAAGAAATGAAAGAAAATTAATTCTTTCCTCTTTTCTTTGCTTTAAAAGATTATAATTCTCATAAAAAAAATTCAAGTTTGGAAAAATCAGAAGAAAAAAAATTCGAGGAAAAAGAAATAATTAGAAGTGTAAAAGTAAATCCGTAGGGGTGAGTGAGGTATACCATTTCCTTTCATATTTTTCTTTTAGAAATCATTTTTTTTTACTTTTTTTTGGCATCAAAATATGAAGAAAAAAAATGACTTTTTTTTTTTTTCAAGACGATGATTTTGTCAACCAAACGTGGCCAAAGGGAATTAAGCCATTCATTATCAATAGAGAAGTACCAATTCATAAATAGTTCCAGCTGCTTGAATCCCAAAAGTTGAGGGATGCATTCAAATTAGGGAGATTTGTTCGCGCAAAATGTGTGTGTCCGGTGACTCGGTCCTTCAATGGATTGGTTAGACCTAGCATTCGTACGTAGTGTTTCCAAGGTCAAGGTAGGTTCCTTCTGTGGATATCGGCTTCTTGTACGTAACATCCCAAACACAAACGATGAAAATATTGACAATGCCATTCGATGCAGGCCCCGCGCCGATTGTAAAATCCTAATTGGATAGCTCATCCATAGATGATGTCCACAGAGTGACAAAGATGGATGCTTTTTTTTTTCTTTCCGTGCAGACTCATATTATACCAGGTTTATCAAGTTTCTGATGTTGTGGGATTATGAGTGGAACGGATGCATGTCTTCACGGCATTTCGTCATTGTCATTGTACCTCTGTCAATGCTGGCATCCTCTCGGTCGTGCACAAAATAGACTCGTATCATGATATATACGAAGAGTTATTGTTTAATTCATTCTACATTCAATTTGACAACAGAAACTTAAAATTAATAAGAGCTATAGTAAGAGAACCTAAAAATTCTATAGAGAAACTCATGAGATCTTAATTTTTAAAACTCTGGCCACGAAAACTGTTGTGCATTTGATTCTTTAATTTTTTTCCACAAAAGTGTAAAAAAAATATACACTTTCAATGGTAATAAAATCTACGTCACGTCTATAAAGTTCTTATTTTGAGTCTTTGTATTCACATTGTCCTCATTGTTTTTTCTATTTGCTTTGATTGTTAGACTTTAGCATTATTACAGGCCGAATGTGGGTTGGCTTTTAACCTTTGAGATTCTCTTGCACAATTTTAGTTTTCTTGAATTTTTTTTTTATTGTTGGGTACTTGGTTCTACTTTTCATGATTCACACTAGAATGCCAGGTTTGTCTTGTAAACCTCTTTTGTACCAGTCTTTTGTCCCTATCATGGTTTTTGGTTCTAGCTAGTAATCGTAAGAGCATCTCCAACCCTATTGTCTTGTTAAGTGTTGTGGGTCTTAGGTGGCTCCTATGTGGCATGAGCCACAAGACAATGTTTTGTTTATGTGGCAAAATTATATCTCAAAAGACAATGAGATAGAAAAACTCTCTCCAATGCAAAAGTATTGAGGAGACAATAAAAATTATTTTTTCCAACTTCCAAGACAACTTTTAAGACAACTATTCATATTCTTTCTTTTTTCTAATATTTTTTATTCATAATTGATGACATGGAAGAGAAGACATTGTCAAGTGCATTGTCTAGAACAAGACAATCAACTTCACAATGTCTTCTTTAATTTTTGCCACATAAGCTTCACAATTGACTTGACAATTGCATTGGAGAAGAACTTTTGAATAAAATTTTGTCATTCCTATGTGGCAACAACTTTTTTCCAAAGTCACAATAGGGTTGGAGATGCTCTAAGGACTCTGATGTGTTGTCCCTGGGATGTAACAACGGATCCACATGGCCAAATTTTTATTAGCAAAATATTCAATGGTGAACCCAAACAAATGGTTTTAAAGATAATCAAAATGTGGGTTTAATCAAAGAGACAACATGTTCATTAACAGGAGATTATCATCTCTGTCCAACTTACACTTTCATTGCAACAATCAAACAAAAAACTACCACGAAATCCATTTATCCAGAACTTCATATTTATCCGCTTCCAAGTTTCACAATTCCACCCTCCAAACAATAATGTAGAAATCAAAAGTTAAATGTACGCAATGCTTACACACACTATTTACTTTAACACTTTCAAGCAACCGAGCAACACTTTTGCCACGTTGGAATGGATGAGGTTCCCAATCTATGTAAAAAATATCTCAGAGTCAAATTGGGTATATATATATATATATATATATATATATATATATATATATATATATATATATATATCCAACTCCATTGAAATATATATATAGAAATACCCAATCTAAATCTATTAGAATATTTCTATTATATATATATATATATATATATATATATATATATATATATATATATATATATATATATATATATATATATATATTGGAACCAGGTAAATATTTTCTGGAGTCGTTCCCACTCGGATTCGAACTCCTGACCACTCGGGCCGCATGCATCTCTCTTAACCACTAGGCTAGAGGTCATTTGCTATATATATATATATATATATATATATATATATATATATATATATATATATATCAATGGTTGAGATTGAGTATTCCTACATATAGTAGAATATCTCAATTAGTTGTGGGCTTGAGGCTATATATACTATGTGTTTTCTCACCATAAAATATATCTCAAAAAGTGAGCAATAGTGCTTTAGAGAGAGAAATGATTGAAGACTATTGTGAAGAAGAAATCGCTTCGAATACTTTTTCGACATCGCTTGTTCTTCGGAGTCGACAATCAAATTTTCTTCTTTCAAGTGAGTTGTAGTGATCTGTGTTGGATCGGGAGGAGCTTGTAGAGGGTGTATTCTCTTTATTCCATTAGTGGAGGTTTTCAGGGTTGGACTCCGATCGTCCCGTAGTTTTTTTCATTTGGGTTTTCTACGTCAAAAATATGTATCTGCGATTTGTGTTTGGCATTTTTGGTTTGTGTGCTTTTGCTCGGTTCTCTCGCAGAACTCTCTGGTTTGGGAGAACGTTTTTTGCGCTTCGTTTCCAACAGAGTGGTATCAGAGCTTTGGGTTCAGAGAAGTGTCAGGAGTTGACAGTCAAACCAGGAAGCAGAGATGGACGCGAAGCCGGTGCGCATGGTAAATCTGAACGGTACCAACTATCACTATTAAAGGATCAAGATAAAGGATTTGCTATTTATCAAGAAGTTGCATCTGCCGGTATTTGCTTTCGAGAGGCTCAGTGGTAAATCAGAAGATGACTGGAATTTCGAGCATATACAGATGTGTGGGTACATAAGGCAGTTCGTTGACGAGAACGTGTATAATCACGTTGCCGGTATTGAGCACGCGAGGACACTGTGTGATAAGCTGGAATCCTTGTATGCTAAGAAGACCGGGGTAAATAAGTTCCTAATCCAGATGATGATGGGTCTGCGGTACAAAGATAGAGTGTCAATTACGGATCACTTGAGTGAGTTCCAAGGCGTGGTTGACCAGCTATTGTGAGACCCGTCTCACTGTATCGGTATTTTATACGAATACGTGTTTATTCGAGCCGTATTTCGTATTTCTCGGTTTGCGTGATATTTTAAAATTTCCTAAGTGTAGGATTTCATGACTTGGTTTAACTTGGATTTGGTTTTATTTGGTTCGGTTCCACTTTGACTTGGTTTGGTTTGGTTTTGTTTGGTTTCTCATGAGATGGGGTGTATGGTTTAGATTGAGTGGAGAGGAATGAATGGTGGAGATTGCTTGGGCTTGTTATATAAGCCACCTACCACTCTCTCCTCCATTATTTTCATTTCCATCTTCATCTTCTTCCTCCAGCCCAAGGCAAGTACACCTTGCCGAATGTTGGACGATTTCTATTTCGTTTGTTCCATTCTCTTTGTTGTTACATTCTAAGCATGTTTAGAACTTGGAGTTTTCCAATTTGATGGCTAGATTGTTGTAGATCTAACTTTGAAGTAATTTCGGTTTTCATGGGTTTTGATCTGTTAAACTTACATGTTCTTGTTGTTTGATGGTTCCATGTTGTAGAAAATTTTATTTTACCCAAATTTGACCTATGGAAGTTCGGATTTGGACTCTGGATGATGGAATTATGGAGCTTGGAAGCATGGCTTCATGGTGTTCTTCTCCTCGAAAAGTGGAGGAGAAGAACAGTACTTGACCGCATGACTATTTTATGCGGCAAGTGTTCTTCCCTGCCGCATGGACAAATCCAGCCGCATGAGCATTAATTTATTGCCTTGGCCACATGGCTATTTCTTAACGTTTGCTAGCATGCATTAATTTTATGGACATTTAATTAATTGCCTTGCACTTCCCAGCCGCATATGGCCTTAGCAGTCAGCCACATATGCCTGTATTATTTTAAATGTATATTTTAATGCATGCAATATTTTAGTGCATATTCTAAATGCATTCCCTGAAGCATCCAACCGCATGGAAATTTTGTGAGCCGCATATGGCCAACTCTAATTCTAGCCGCAGATGGTCAACTTTAATATTTAATGGCATTTAGCTTGCATGCTTTTGCATGCATGCTGTTACTTAGTAAATTGCATGGCCGCATGTATATTAGTAAGGAGCCGCATGGCCTTATAATGACTTGCATTATTTAATAATTGCCTTGGCCCTATCATTTAGTTGTGTGTCGCATGCATTGGCTTAGCTTGCTTTTGCATGCATGTTGGCAGCATTTAATGCATTTGCTTTTAAGGCATTAGCTTCTAATGCATTGGCAATGCATCAGTATTTAAGCCTTAGCATTATTTGCTTGCAAATTCAAGCTAACTAGCCGCATGTGACCATTCCTTAAGGAGCCGCATGGACAATTGTTTAGTAAGCCACGTTAAAGTATTTAATGCACTATTGGCATTTAAGTATTTCTTGCATGCATTGCATGCATTATTGGTATAGGCCACGTTAAGTATTTTCTTGCATGCTTTATGGCATTTAATGCACTTTAGTATTTAATGCATTTCATGGGATCAAGCTTGCTAAAGTTTCTTACAGGCACTTAGCATTTAATGCACCTTTGCATTTGTTAGCTTGCTTAAGGCTTGTCTGTGAAAGCTTGCAAGCTGTGGCCGCATGGAAATTCATTGTAGGCCGCATGGCCCTTTATATTATGGTCATGCATTTTTGCATGCCAGCATACTTGCTTAGCCGCATAAGGAAGTTGTGGGTGCATGTTTGCATACATTAATGTTTAATGCATGTTAGCATTAGTCTTTGCTTGCAATCCGCATGATAATATTCCCTGCATGTATTTAGCAAGGAATATTATATTCCCTTCTCTTGTTTGCATCCGCATGAAAGTTGTACCTAGCCGCATATGCCCTCCTCTAATAGTTGCTTAGCCGCATGGCCCCTTCCACTTGCTTTGCCACGTGAACCATTAATCAAGTGGTTCACGTGAACCTTACTTTTCTTATTGCATTGATTGTGGGGGGTCCCACATAGCTTCCTTTAGTTGACTTGCTTGCTGAAGTGGGAGTTTGCATTTATGAGGGTCCCATTGTCTTTTATCTTATTTGATTTTATGGCCTATTTATTGTTTCATGGCCGCATGGATGGTCTTCTACTTTCTTGGCCGCATGGGGTCCCTCCCACTCTTGGCCGCATGCACAATTGTATGCTAGCCGCATATGGCTTGCTGGCCTTAAATGCTTGACTGATTTTATTTAAATAATTTCGGAGCCGCATGGGTGGCCTCCCACTCTCTTTAACCGCAGGTTTGTTCTTCCACTTTTGGACCGCATGGGTCCCACTTTGATTGTTTAAATATTTTATTTGTCTGAATTGTGGTCAGAATTTCTTCCCACTCCCAACATAAAAATTGTAGAGTTTCTCCTTGGCTTCAAGAATATATATTATTAATATATTATTATTTAATTGTGCAAGTTTCTTCCTTCTTTGATAAATGACATGACACGACGGTGACCCGTAGTGGTGCACTCTTGAAATGAACTTGACATGATATTCTTGACATGATATTCTTGACTTGATATTCTTGACATGATAACTTGACACGATAATGACTTGATAGTGGCCCGCCGTGGCGCACTCTTGACATGATAAACCTGACATGATATCTCTTGAAAGGCTGTTGCGACGGCTAGCATGACTTGATAAGATTGAATAACTTGGACACCGTGGACGATTGTGCTTGTACAAATGAACCTGTCTTGTCTTGCATCATGTCTAGGATGGGACTCCTGAGTACCACGGTCAGGAGTACCTACTGTAAATGGCTAAGGCTAATAACTAGAATAATACAGTAGTTCATGGAGAGACTTTTCCAGTTACCTGTTGCCCCTTTGATCCCGGTCTTATATATATATATACATGGGATTTGTTGCTATCCGTCGAGATGAGCGCACTTCCAGCCCGCCGTCGAGTGTGGTACCTTAGGACACATGTATCTTACTACAGTGTGTCTGCTATATCATGCTATCTTTTTCCTTTTCTTTGCTGGGGTCATTCAGGTAGTAACAAATGGGTAACCGGACTTGGAAGAATCTCATTGCATCTTGCTAGTAACTAGGCCTGTGATAACCCTAGTTAGTTAAAGTATCAAGCCGTACTTATTGCTTGGCCGTGATTGATTGAATGGAGTCTAACTCAGTCTAGTCTTGACTTGATCCTGCACAAGATTGTCACATGACCTGATTGTTCATATTCGCCCTGTCCTGTACATGATCGTTACATGTCCTGATTTCTTATTTTATCCTGCCGATAAATGGTGGGAGAAACCAAGTTCTGTTCAGACGAAGGGTTACAACCCCGGTCCTTGTTTGGTTTACGGGTTGTAACCTGGTTATCTAAAAAGTCCCATGGTTATCTCATCGTATATCACCTTCCCAGTTCTATTTATTTAGCATGTTCTCCAGTTTACCTTATGTCTAAATGATGATTTACTTACTGTCTCCCTATGATCGAGACGAGTGCATTGGTACTACACAAATTCCGATCCTCCTTTACTTATTTGCTTGTTGATTGCTAATGATTGCTGGTTTTAGTTCATAGTTTGGCCTCCTTTGTGGTACTTGCTATTTGGGGTCTGACCCCACTGGTTTTGCATGGCCAGGTTCTGATAGAAGAGCCCGAAGGATCAATCGCACCATCTACTCGACGGTGACCAGCCGGAGCACCAGAGTGCCTCAGTGGGTTTCTTCTTCATCCTTCCACTGATATATAAATTCTCCTCTTGTAACGATTAGCCCCGAGCACGTGTTTAGCTCGTGTTTTGGTATTTTTCTTGATATTGTAGCCTACGGGCATAAACATGATATGTGCATTCTAGACTATAGCTAGTCCTTATCATGTACGACTAATACTCTAGCTAGTCATCAGCTCTGTGGTACTGGCTTCATGATCATTCATGTATATATGGTTCGGGACGCCTTACTATTGTATGTATGATGATCGTACTCCTTGCTCTTGTATAATTGCCTGTGATTGAGATACCTAGGATTGTTAAACCATAGGATTGACTGATGGCTTGTAGAGTAACCCCCATGTCTTGACAGCTTATACGTGATTCCAGAGTATTAACGTACTTTGGGATTACGTAGCTGGCTATGTCTGCCCCCGCTCTCCAGTATTCTGGTTCTGGGGCGTGACAGCTATCCTCGATGGGAGTCAAGTTCGACGACGAGGTTCAGGGACTTTGGTTGCTATGTATGTTGTCAGACTCGTGAGAGACCGTACGAGTATTTATGATCGCTTCTGCTCCGGAAGGCATGGTCAGCCTGGAGTTTGCCAAGAGCGGGATATTGAATAAAGAGATGTGGAGACATTCTAAAGGCATTTCATCCACATCCCATTTAGAGGCGCTAGTTTCAGAGAGCCACGAAAGGGGCAAAAGCAGGGATCCAGGTGGTGGTAGAGACAAGAGCAGAGGCAAGTCCAAGGGTCGATACGAGGATTCGGAGTGCTACCATTACGGCAAGAAGGGTCACATCAAGCGAAACAATTTCGTTTTGAAGAGAGAGAAGAAGGGCGACAAGGGGAAGCAAAGTGAGAACACTACAGCAGCAGCCTCGACGCATGGAGGCTATGTGATCATCGTAGGTTGTAGTGCCCCGTCCCGCAAAGTCATTCGGAGGAATCGAAACGCCGACGGCGTTGGAGCTTAGCCTTGCAACGGCTGCTCGAAGGCTTGCTCGTCCGAGGCGACTCCTCGCACAGGTGGGGTAGTTTCGGTGAACTTGCCTTATCTTAGCCTTCACATAATAACTCGTAATGTTTTCAACTTGCACAAGTAGGCTAATATAAAAGCTACGAACGCACATAGCTAAGGGAATAATCCCGACCCGTCGGAATGTCTTAGAACATAGAAAATGGTCCCACGGTCTTCATAGAAGTCGGCTCAGCATGCTTTCAAATGACACTCGATCCTTCGATCCCGTGGCTTGGGAGAAGGATGTTGGCTTAAGTTGCTAAGTTGTCCCGACACTTGAAATAGCCTAAGTCATAGGCGTCGCCGCGTGAATGCTTAATAAAGCATGCACAGTCCTGTCCCGCAAGGCTTGGCATAGCCTTCGCACGTCCCGCAAGTTAAGTCGTCTTGCGCGGCTTGTTGGCTTAAGTCTAGGCACGAACTTGGTGGTTCAAGTCGACCCCGTGCATAGCACGCTCCCTCGATGCGTAGCTCGGCGTAGCCCTTGCTCGTCGAGTCGTTGTCCGAATAAGTTAAGACAAGTGTTGCATTGGGCTATCGAAGCCATTTCTAGCACTATCCCGCTCTATCTGCGGTTGTTAAGTCGCGTAGTCCTTTGAGAACAAGGCTCGTCGTATAAGTATTTGACTTGAGCGTTAGCGTCGCCTATAGAACCAGGTCTGTCTAAGGCACGAGCAACGACGGATCTAGTAAAGAGTATGCCACGATCAAAGGAAATCCATGCGACTTGTCACGCCCCAGAACCAGAATACTGGAGAGCTGGGGAATGACTCAGCCAGCTACGTATTACGGGTAGATGAATACCGTATAATACGATCAATATTGTCTAAAAGACAAGGGGGTGCATACTACATGAAAGTCTCGCTATGGTAACTTCACATCTATTGTCTCAATCATTCAAACAAGAAGCAGTAACAGAGAACATTTAAGATAAAGCAATAAGGCGTTCCAAACGCTTAGTCAAAATGTTCTTGAGATCTGGCTTTACAAAACATAGCCAGATGATATAGCAACATATACACAATTATTATCAGCTGCAGTCTGACTTAATTACAATTATGTAAAAGTAAGTGCAAGACTATCCGACTAACATGTCGGTGCCAAGCGGCAAAATGTAAAATAATTAACAAAACGAGCAGGGAAATAAGGAACCCACTCGAGTCCTCCTGCGATCATTCCTCTAGTATTGACCATCTTGGAGGTAGAAGTAAGCTGAGTCCTCGGGAACCGGCTCTAAATCTGGCCATGCAAAACCAGAGAGGTTAGACCTCTAATAGCAAGTACCGCAAGGAAGCACGATATGAGGGGTTAAAACCAGTAATAAGAGAATAGGATATATAGATCTCTGCTTGCTACTAGGATTCACATAATGTCACGACACTTCGAACCAACCTCCCAACCAAACAAGGACAGAGGTTGGCCCGTCATGTCTCGACACTCCGATCATATTAGTTAGTTAACAGAGTAGGTACAGTACGCAAACAAATCAGTTTAACCGGCCATGCAACAACTACGGCTTGCTACTGTGAGTCCCAAGTTATCCTGGAATTATGCAATAAAGATTTCTCAGTTCTTACTATGGACAAGCAAGGCTAGTCTATCCAATCAATCAATTGCGTCAATCATGAATTAGACGAGTCCCAGCGGGACGCCCGTCATCAATATACAATATACAATAATATAAGCAGATACCGTTCCCTGTCTGTGTGGCAGAATTGCAGTATCTGTGGGAACCAGCCGGCCTGTTGGGCGCTAATAGTCCCAAAGAGGGTTGCCATGTAAGAACTCGAAAATCCATTCTCTCCATGCAATCATTATTTTATTTAACTTAGTAGCCTCTATGTTAAGTGAAATCCCATGCCGTGGATCATGGTCATTTCAGAATGAGTACTTCCGTACAAAGTACGATATGCTCAACTCTACAACAATACCCGTGCGGTTAGGTTATAGGTCTTACATAGCGTAATGCAACAATCAAAACTAACCACGGAACAATTATGCCTTGACCATAAAGTACACATACTGCTTTCGTAAAATAAATAAATAAATTGTAGCATACATGTATCTATATGTCAATATATTTGGGATTGGCCAATCGATTGCAAATATGAACGTGTCTTATTCCATTTAATTCAATAAGACGACTAGCCAGTCTCTTAGTTCCATCTAGGAACGCATGATCAATAATTAATCAAGATAACAATCAATGTTAATTAATGCCAAATTCGGGAAATAAAAATTGGAAAATAAATAATGATTGGAAAATAAATAATCTCATGCGCTGTGGGAAATGATTGGAAAATAAATAATCTCATGCGCCTGAGGAATGAAGATTCATGCGGCTGTGGAAAATGATTGGGAAATAAATAACCTCATGCGTTGTGGGAAATGATTGGGAAATAAATAATCTCATGCGTTGTGGAAAATGATTGGAAAATAAATAATCTTATGCGCTGTGGGAAATGATTGAGAAATAAATAATCTCATGCGCTGTGGGAAATGATTGGGAAATAAATAATCTCATGCGCTGTGGAAAATGATTGAGAAGTAAATAATCTCATGCGCCTGAGGAATGAAGATTCATGCGGCTGTGGGAAATGATTTGGGAAATAAATAATCTCATGCGCTGTGGGAAATGATTGGGAAATAAATAATCTCATGCGCTGTGGAAAATAATTGGAAAATAAATAATCTCATGCGCTGTAGGAAATGATTGGGAAATAAATAATCTCATGCGCCTGAGGAATGAAGATTCATGCGGCTGTGGGAAATGATTTGGGAAATAAATAATCTCATGCGCTGTGGGAAATGATTGGGTAATAAATAATCTCATGCGCTGTGGGAAATGATTGGGAAATAAATAATCTCATGCGCTGTGGAAAATGATTGGAAAATAAATAATCTCATGCGCTGTGGGAAATGATTGGAAAATAAATAATCTCATGCGCTGTGGGAAATGATTGGGAAATAAATAATCTCATGCGCTGTGGAAAATGATTGGGAAATAAATAATCTCATGCGCCTGAGGAATGAAGATTCATGCGGCTGTGGGAAATGAATCTCATGCGCAGTGGCTGTTCTTCCTCTCTGAATTTTTCTGAGAACAGAACCATGGAAGTCATTGCTTCCAAGCTCCATAAATCCTTCATCCCAAGCCCAAATATGGACTTCTATAGGTCAAAATTGGGTAGAACGAAATTCTCTACAACATGGAACCATCAAAACTTGAAGATAACAAAGTTTACTAGATCAAAACCTAAGAAATCCGAAAATGTATCAAACTTAGATCTACAACAAATAAGCCATGGAAATTGAAAATGCTAAGTACTAAAGAGACTTAGAATCAAATAAGGAAGATAATGGAACAATAATAATGGGGATCCATTAGGAAGCAAGTTGGCACTTGCCTTGCTCTCCTAGGTTGGTGGAAGAGTTAGGAGGAAGAAGAAGAGTAATAGTGAAGTAATGAAGAGAGAGAAAGGAGATGGGCTTTAAATGAAGGAGTGGTGGTAGGTGGGAGTTTATTTCGGTTCATGATGAACCAACATAATTAAACCAATCTGAGCCGAACCCATAGCAAAGCTAAAGCAGAGTATAAAAGCAGAAAGTAAAGTGCATAAATAAAATTACAGGAAATTAATTAACAGAAAATTAAAGGAATTTAAATACAGAACAATACATGATAAATATTAAATGAATACATTCCAGCAGTACATGTATTTAGAATACGTATTCTGGGAACGGAAAGTGACATCTTTACCCTCCTTAGAAAAATTCCGTCCTCGGAATTTCAGATCCAAGCATGATGGAAATATCGAAGCTAAACTAATCTAAGTATAAACAATTGAGTAAGCAATCATTCTACAATAATAATAACAAGTAATGTATCTACATCTAATAATCTACAACATTAAGTAATTCTACTCATAAGATGACAAGCATGAGGAGTTAAGACAATCAAGGTATACAGAAGAAAATATACCTTGTGAGTCAAACAGGTGCGGATACCGTGATCGGATATCATCCTCACGTTCCCACGTTGACTCTCCTAAAGAGTGATGACCCCAAGCAACCCGGACAAGGTTAATTGTTCGGTTCTTGAGTATCTTCTCTCTTCGGTCCAAAATAGACACAGGTTGTTCCTCGTAAGACAGGTTGGTACCAACAACCAGCTCAGAATGATCAAGGACATGGCTTGGGTCCGATACATACCTTCACAATTGAGATACATGAAACACGTCATGCACCTCTCGTAACGAAGGTGGAAGGGATAAACGATAAGCAACATCGCCTATCCTCTCAAGGATTACAAACGGGCCCACGTATCGGGGACTCAACTTCCCGCGAATGCCAAATCTAATGACCCCACGGGTAGGTGAGATCCGCAAGAATACGTGGTCCCCAACAGAAAATTCTAGCGGCCTACGATGCTGGTCTGCCCAATGACGATGCCGATCCTGCGCAACTCGAAGTCGCTCTCTAATTCCTTTAATCACTTTCACTGTCTGAACAATCATCTCCGGGCCTAACATCTTTCTCTCCCCGATGTCGTCCCATGCTAGTGGCGACCTACACTTCTTACCATATAGTGCTTCAAATGGCGCCATCTGGATACTGGCTTGATAACTGTTGTTATATGAGAACTCGACCAAGTGTAGGTGGCTCTCCCAAGATCCTCCAAAATCTAGGGTACAAGCTCGCAATATATCTTCTAGGGTCTGAATTATTCTTTCTGATTGCCCGTCCGTCTGTGGATGGTAAGCCGTGCTAAATCTTAACTTGGTACCCAAGCTATGATGTAAGCTCTTCCAAAAATATGAGGTAAAACAGGTATCTCTGTCTGACACAATACTGACTGGGACCCCATGCTGTCTGACTATCTGCTGCATATACAATTCTGCCAACTTCTTCGTAGATTGACCTACTCTAAAAGGAAAAAAATGTGCCACCTTCGTAAGCCGATCTACGATTACCCAAATAGCATCCTTACCACTTGGTGATCTCGGTAAACCGGTCACAAAGTCCATTGTGATGTGTTCCCACTTCCATTCCGGGATAGGAAGCGATTGCAATAACCCAGCTGGCCTCTGTTGTTCTGCCTTCACTTGCTGACATACCAAGCAACGGAAAACGAATCTAGCTATCTCCCTCTTCATCCCGTTCCACCAGAAGTGCTGCTTGATATCTTGGTACATCTTGGTCCCTCCAGGGTGTATAGAATACTGAGAGCTGTGAGCTTCTGTCATAACCTCCTGTCTGATATCTCCACTAGGCACACATAGGCGTGATCCAAACCTAAGCGTACCATCTTCATGAATTTGCATCTCCTTTCTGAGTCCTGACTCACATTCTGCCCTAAGCTTTTGAATCCTTGGGTCCTGCGCCTGAGCTGCCTTGATCCTGTCTACCAAGTCAGATTGAACTTGTAGACTCGCCAGTACTCCTACATCACTAGGAAGTATAACCTCGATGCCCATCTCCTGAAGGTTTTCTAAAATATGCTTCTGTGTTGTTAACATAAATGCACCGCCTCTCCTGCTGAGAGCATCTGCTACCACATTAGCCTTGCCTGGATGATACTGAAGCTCCACGTCGTAATCCTTGATCAACTCCAACCATCTTCTCTGCCTCATGTTCAGTTCCTTCTGGGTAAAGATGTACTTCAGACTTTTATGGTCTGTGTACATGTCCACTCGATCACCATATAAGTAATGCCTCCATAGCTTCAAAGCGAATACTACTGCCGCCAACTCCAAATCATGAGTTGGGTAATTCTTCTCGTGGTCTCGAAGCTGCCTAGATGCATACGCTATCACCTTTCCATGCTGCATGAGGACACATCCAAGTCCTTTACCTGACGCATCACAATAAACGATAAAACCTCCGGGTCCAACTGGCAATGTAAGAATAGGCGCTGATATCAACTTCTGCTTCAGATTCTCAAATGATGCCTGGCATTCTGCCGACCAGACGAATGGTACATCCTTCCGTGTCAATCGGGTCATGGGTGCTGAAAGCCTCGCAAAGTCTGATACAAACCTTCTGTAATATCCTGCCAATCCCAAGAAACTCCGCACATCAGCTATGGTCTTGGGTACTGGCCAACTCTCTACTGCTTCTACCTTCTTGGGGTCTACTGCTACTCCAGCTCCTGATATGATATGACCCAAAAATGAAATATGATCCGACCAAAACTCACACTTGCTGAGATTGGCATACAACTGGTTCTCTCTCAGAACCTGTAACACTTTCCTGAGGTGGTCTTCATGCACCTCTTCACTGGCAGAATATACAAGAATGTCATCGAGAAACACAACGACAAATTGATCCAAGTACGGCATAAAGATGCGATTCATCAAATCCATAAAGATTGCTGGAGCATTGGTCAAACCAAACGGCATTACTAAGAATTCATAATGTCTATACTTCGACCTGAATGCTGTATTGGGAATGTCTTCCTTCCGAACCCTCACTTGATGATACCCTGAACGAAGATCTATCTTGGAGAAAACTCTAGCTTTGCTCAACTGATCAAATAAGTCGTCGATCCTGGGTAGTGGGTACTTGTTCTTCACTGTTGCCGCATTAAGCTTCCTGTAATCAATGTACAATCTGGATGACCTATCCTTCTTTCCCACAAGTACCACTGGTGCTGTCCATGGTGATATACTAGCTTGGATGAACTTCTTCTCCTTCAGTTCCTCTATGTGCTGATATACCTTGGCCTGCTCTGAGTCTGCCATTCTATAAACTCGATCTGATATCGGTTTAGTTCCAGGTGCCAATTCTATACTGAACTCAATATCTCTAACCGGTGGTAAACCTGGAAGTTCTTCGGGGAATACGTCCAGAAACTCTTTAACTACCTTCGGAACTTGAACTTCTTCCATTGCCGTCACTACTCCCTGCTCTTGTTGAGTTGCTACTGATCTGACTAAGGTAAACCGCTTTATACCTGGGATGTCAAAAGATACACTCCCTCTACGATAATCTATTGTCGCATGACTGTCTTTCAGCCAGTCCATGCCTAAGATAACGTCGAAATTTCCAACAGGAAATTCTATCAACCGGGCGGATAAGGAATGCCCGCAAACTACAACGCTACATGCTAGAATAACTCTACTAACTCCTACGAGCCCATTACCAGTGAGTATATTTAACCTCCCTGGCAATGCCTCGAATTCCATTCCTAGCCGTGTTGCAAATTGTGCAGATATAAATGAGTGTGATGCTCCCGAATCAAACAATGCTACTGCGGGATAAGAGGCGACGAGAATGTTACCTGCCACAACATCTCCCGATGCCAATGCCTCTTCCAAGGATAGAGTGAATGCCTGCCCTCGACCTCCTTGCTGGTTCCCATGCTGCAGTCTAGCCTGGTGCTGCCGCTGGCCCCTGCCTTGGTGATGCTGGGGTGGTCTATGCTGGTGTTGCTGCATCGGCGGTCCCTGCTGCCGAAATATTTGAGCCTGTGTCATGAACGGGCGCTGTGCCAACGGTCTTACTGCTACCGCTGGTCCTCGATACTGTCCTGCCCCTGGTGCTGGCAGAGCAGGAAACTGTTGCACTGGTCCTCCTGACCTCGAATTCATGGGACATATGGTAACCCGATGATCTGGATTTTCACATATCAAACACTGCCCGTTCAATGTCCGACACACATCTCTAGTGTGCCCTATCTTCCCGCAATAAGTACAGCCTGCTGGGGGTTGCTGGTTCTTTCTCTGTTGCTGTTGCTGCTGCCTGGTGGTGGTGCTGGTCCTCGCATTGCCACATCGTGAATGCGAACGCCAGGGGACAGTGTTGTTGTATGGGGCGCTGCTCTCCCTCCTCCTTCAATCAGACTGTGTGATCTCTTCTGACCTCCAGTCCTTGCCGTGATCCTCTGAGTGGTGATCTCATGCCTCCGAGTGGCCGTCAATATCTCATCGAAAGTCTGATAATTGTGCCCCTCTATCAATTGCAAGAGCTCAAGGTGAAACCCTTGCTGGAACCTCATAGACATCTGGCTCTCTGTTGCTACCATCTCTGGGACAAACCTGCTCAATCTGCAGAACTCCGCTGCATAGGCATCTACCGTCTTGCCAGCCTGTCTGAGGTTGATAAACTTCTGTTGTAGCTCAAACTGTGCCACAACTCCATAATACTTCGTCTTGAATCTTGCAGTAAAATCGTCCCAAGCAACAGGACGTCTGATGCCTACTTCCTCTGATTCCTACCAATCACGTGCGAGATCCTGAAGTAACAACTTCACCTGATCCACACGTTCTTCTTCCGGCACCTTAGCTGCTGTCAGAATAGCCTCAATATCCTTAAGCCATGCATCTGCTGAAATGGCATCTTCCGTGCCCTCGAAACGGCGGGGGTTGTACTTGCAAAACCTGGCTGATGCTCCTGAATCTGTTCTCACTCCTTTTTCCAAAGCCGTCTGCAATCCTTGGTTGAGCAACACATTCTGCTCTTGTAACTGAGCGTGCATGCGTTGCTGGGCCAACATCTGATGTTGCTGAGTAGCCATCATCCCTCTCATGATCTCCAGAAGGGCTGGTGTGTCTACTTCCACAGGGGTAGGTAGAACTGTTGGTTGTGGTGGAACCTCTGGATACTGCGATCCAGCTGCTGCTTCTACTATTACTTCTTCTTGGATAGTCTTTTGAGTTAGTCCCGGCCCTTGTTGCTGACCAACATGGTCAGGTTGTCCGTGTTGCTCGTGTTGTTATTGTCCAGTCCTGACAGATGCGGACGAAGTGCCCCTAAGAAGAGGGACAAAAGAACAATCAAACGATCGGACAGAAAAGATCAATGAAGTCAAAGGATACCGAAATGTCAAGCTAGAGTCGAGAGTAACGAATCATGAGATCAAGAGGGAACATGTGTGATTGAGACATCCTATAAATTAAAACACCCCACAAGTCTGAAATCAGACCTGCATGGGCCACCACTAAAACCTTGTCACGCCCCAGAACCAGAATACTGGAGAGCGGGGGAATGACTCAGCCAGCTACGTATTACGGGTAGATGAATACCGTATAATAAGATCAATGCTGTCTAAAAGACAAGGGGGTGCATACTATATGAAAGTCTCGCTATGGTCACTTCACATCTATTGTCTCAATCATTCAAACAAGAAGCAGTAACAGAGAATATTTAAGATAAAGCAATAAGGCATCCCAAACGCTTAGTCAAAATGTTCTTGAGATCTGACTTTACAAAATATAGCCAGATGATATAGCAACATATACACAATTGTTATCAGCTGCAGTCTGACTTAATTACAATTATGTAAAAGTAAGTGCAAGACTATCCGACTAACATGTCGGTGCCAAGCGGCAAAATGTAAAATAATTAACAAAACGAGCGGGGAAGTAAGGAACCCACTCGAGTCCTCCTGCGATTATTCCTCTAGTATTGACCATCTTGGAGGTAGAAGTAAGCTGAGTCCTCGGGAACCGGCTCTAAATCTGGCCATGCAAAACCAGAGAGGTTAGACCTCTAATAGCAAGTACCGCAAGGAAGCACAATATGAGGGGTTAAAACCAGTAATAAGAGAATAGGATATATAGATCTCTGCTTGCTACTAGGATTCACATAATGTCACGACACTTCGAACCAACCTCCCAACCAAACAAGGACAGAGGTTGGCCCGTCATGTCTCGACACTCCGATCATCTTAGTTAGTTAACAGAGTAGGTACAGTACGCAAACAAATCAGTTTAACAGGCCATGCAACAACTACGGCTTGCTACTGTGAGTCCCAAGTTATCCTGGAATTATGTAATAAGGATTTCTCAGTTCTTACTATGGACAAGCAAGGCTAGTCTATCCAATCAATCAATTGCGCCAATCATGAATTAGACGAGTCCCAGCGGGACGTCCGTCATCAATATACAATATACAATAATATAAGCAGATACCGTTCCCTGCCCGTGTGGCAGAATTGCAGTATCTGTGGGAACCAGCCGGCCTGTTGGGCGCTAATAGTACCAAAGAGGGCTGCCATGTAAGAACTCGAAAATCTATTCTCTCCATGCAATCATTATTTTATTTAACTTAGTAGCCTCTATGTTAAGTGAAATCCCATGCCGTGGATCATGGTCATTTCAGAATGAGTACTTCCGTACAAAGTACGATATGCTCAACTCTACAACAATATCCGTGCGGTTAGGTTGTAGGTCTTACATAGCGTAATGCAACAATTAAAACTAACCACGGAACAATTATGCCTTGACCATAAAGTACACATGCTGCTTTCGTAAAATAAATAAATAAATTATAGCATGCATGTATCTATATGTCAATATATTTGGGATTGGCCAATCGATTGCAAATATGAACGTGTCTTATTCCATTTAATTCAATAAGACGACTAGCCAGTCTCTTAGTTCCATCTAGGAACGCATGATCAATAATTAATCAAGATAACAATCAATGTTAATTAATGCCAAATTCGGGAAATAAAAATTGGGAAATAAATAATGATTGGGAAATAAATAATCTCATGCGCTGTGGGAAATGATTGAAAAATAAATAATCTCATGCGCCTGAGGAATAAAGATTCATGCGGCTGTGGGAAATGATTGGAAAATAAATAATCTCATGCGCTGTGGGAAATGATTGGGAAATAAATAATCTCATGCGCTGTGGAAAATAATTGGGAAATAAATAATCTCATGCGCTGTGGGAAATGATTGGGAAATAAATAATCTCATGCGCCTGAGGAATGAAGATTCATGCGGCTGTGGAAAATGATTTGGGAAATAAATAATCTCATGCGCTGTGGGAAATGATTGGGTAATAAATAATCTCATGCGCTGTGGGAAATGATTGGGAAATAAATAATCTCATGCGTCTGAGGAATAAAGATTCATGCGGCTGTGGAAAATGATTTGGGAAATAAATAATCTCATGCGCTGTGGGAAATGATTGGGTAATAAATAATCTCATGCGCTGTGGGAAATGATTGGGAAATAAATAATCTCATGCGCTGTGTGAAATGATTGGAAAATAAATAATCTCATGCGCTGTGGGAAATGATTGGGAAATAAATAATCTCATGCGCTGTGGAAAATGATTGGAAAATAAATAATCTCATGCGCTGTGGGAAATGATTGGGAAATAAATAATCTCATGCGCCTGAGGAATGAAGATTCATGCGGCTGTGGAAAATGAATCTCATGCGCAGTGGCTGTTCTTTCTCTCCAAATTTTTCTGAGAACAGAACCATGGAAGCCATTGCTTCCAAGCTCCATAAATCCTTCATCCCAAGCCCAAATATGGACTTCCATAGGTCAAAATTGGGTAGAACGAAATTCTCTACAACATGGAACCATCAAAACTTGAAGATAACAAAGTTTACTAGATCAAAACCTAAGAAATCCGAAAATGTATCATACTTAGATCTACAACAAATAAGCCATGGAAATTGAAAATGCTAAGTACTAAAGAGACTTCGAATCAAATAAGGAAGATGATGGAACAATAATAATGGGGATCATCAGGAAGCAAGTTGGCACTTGCCTTGCTCTCCTAGGTTGGTGGGAGAGTTAGGAGGAAGAAGAAGAGTAATAGTGAAGTAATGAAGAGAGAGAAAGGAGATGGGCTTTAAATGAAGGAGTGGTGGTAGGTGGGGGTTTATTTCGGTTTATGATGAACCAACATAATTAAACCAATCTGAGCCGAACCCATAGCAATGCTAAAGCAGAGTATAAAAGCAGAAAGTAAAGTGCAGAAATAAAATTGCAGGAAATTAATTAACAAAAAATTAAAGGAATTTAAATACAGAACAATACATGATAAATATTAAATGAATACATTCCAGCAGTACATGTATTTAGAATACGTATTCTGGGAACGAGAAGTGACACGACTTATTGTCGCCGAGATCGGTCCCGCTACTTGGGAGTCTCGCTAAGTCTTGATATGTCCCGCACACGAGATCGGTCCCGCGACTTGGGAGTCTCGCTAAGTCTTGATATGTCCCGCACACGAGATCGGTCCCGCGGCTTGGGAGTCTCGTTAAGTCTCGAGAGAGTTAAAGGAAAGCATGGTCTTGTTAAGAAAGGATTTGATAGATCGAGTTGAGTATGCATGGTCATTGGACAACTTGTCGACAAGGTGTAGTCTTCTCGAATGATTGCCGGGGCGTCGGAATCATTCGGCCCGGAGGAAGCGAGTTGCGGCTCAAAGTAGGATGCTGGATAACCGCATGGGATACTTCGGCGCCTCCGGGCTAGCTACCCGTGTAGGGACGAGCCGATATCCCACGAGCCAGTCCAAGATAGCTTGACATTGCTAGTGACCACTCATGTAGATGTGTCGGCAATAGCGGCACACCGCGTGTATGCCTTTGGATTGGGTTTAGAACTGGAATCATGGCTAGTCGGTAACACAATGTCTGTGCCTAAGATTGGGCTGCAGCATAGGCACCGTGCTTAGCACGATATTTGGCGTCGGGATGTCCATGGGATTGATACTAGGTTTGGCAAGTCTTGTCTAAGTTGGTTCATGAGTCGAATAGAAAGACCGCTAGGCTGCTGCAGATGCTGCCCAAACCTCTGCTGCTGAGTCGGGAGCGGTCCTCTAGGCTTCGCTACTGGGCAGTCCCAAATCTGATGGGTGGCAGACCCACAAACTAAACACTGCTTCAACCTCTTCCTGCAAATGGAGCTGTCGTGCCCTGGCCTTCCGCAGAAAGAACATATAGCTCCCCTCTGCTGCTGTCGGGGTCCCGGGGCTCTAACTGGCGGGATCTGATGATGTGGTGTAGGGGGACGGTAAGTCTGCTGGGGTGGCGTCGGTGCTCTCTGCTGGAAAGCCTGACGCTTGGACGGTCCCTTATGATGTACAGAAGCCGGCCTCTTGCATGACAGAAGACGCTCCTCGATGCTCCGGGCCAACTCTAGGCTCTGGTAGTAGTCAGTCGTACCGTTCACCACTATAAGAATGCCAATGTCTGGAACTAGACTATGGCAAAATCTACGGGTCATCTCCTCTGGATCAGCAACCAGACTATGAGCAAAACGGCTCAGGCGACTAAACTCTGCCGCATACTCGTCAACAGAACGGTTCCCCTGCTGGATGTTCTGGAATCGTAGCCCCATGGCTACTCTAGCAGTGGTCGAGAAGAATTTCTTCTTGAACTGGGTCTTGAACTGGTCCCAGGTGGCTCTACCTCTCGCGAACAACGGCTCATTCCGGAACCAGACTCCTGCTAAGTCTATCAGCAGAAATTTCGCTGCCTCGACCTGGAGGTCATCCGGCATCCTAACTCCCAGAAGCTTCCTCTCTACTGAATCTAGCCAGTCATCAGCTACTACTATGCCCTCAGTCCCTGAGAACTCCTTGGGATTCAGACCCATGAAGTCCTTGATCGTCCCCGTTCTCTGCCGTGGCTCTACATGTGGTGGGACCACGGGACGTCCCTCAGAACGCTCCATGCTCTGGCGGAGTAGGGTAGTCTGCTCCTGATGGGTTGTTAGGAACCCCTGGATCAGTGTGAGCAGCTGGGTCCCGTCGAGTGTGACGGAAGCCTGGGTGGGTATAGTGATAGGGGGTGGTGGAGGTTCCGGGTCCTGCCGGGCCTGTGATGTGGAAGGTGGTATCTGGGTCTGTGGATCTGTGGAGTGGAGGAATGTGGTAGGTGGAGATGTATCAGTCAACTGGTCAGCTGACTGGATATGGAGGGCCCCATTCTCGGGGGTAACATACTGGGATGAACGAGTAAGCACCATCTAAATTACACATAAAAAGACTTATAAGGACTTATTTAAAGTAAGTAATCATATGCAAGGAAATCTAATTATAATAGCAAACATGTGATGTATTTCCTATGTTGCAATCCTAGCATTCCTCTAAGTGTTCTAAGCGTCTTTCCCAATGTTGTCTAATTATCTTAAGTTTCTAATTGCAGGCATGCTTGGTAGAATAACGTAACCAAACAGTTTAGTCAGGACCTGCATGGGCCACCACTAAAAACATGTCACGACCCGCTACCTAAATTGTTGGGCCAGGCCGAGTCATGCCCAGCCTACGTTGAGATAAAACGTAGTAAGCTGTTCTAAAGACAACAGGATAAGACTAAAATGTGCTAACAGTTCTATAAATGAAGAAGAATCATAAATGCTCCAAACACAAAAGTCGTCGTATACAGTAAAATGTCCAAGTACAAGTGAACTGCAAAGTAAAACTGGATACATGTCCAGTTACAAAAAGATATAGTCTAATACATGTCTACTCTCAAAAGCCTAAGTAAATAAAAGACAACTAGGCGAGGTTCTCCGCAGGAACATCCTCGTAAAGCAGAGCCGGGTCCTCGGCAGTAATCCCATAATAGGTGTCGCAGAGTAACTCCTCCTCAGTAAGGACACCTACAACGTTATCCTGTCAGGACGGGAGCAAGTACTAAATCTAGCAAACTAGCATATGAAACATGAAAATGAACATGAGAGGAATAACTGGAAAGCATGGCGTCACATAGTCTATCATGGCAAGGACACATATGTCATAGAGACAGATGTATATGTAATGTTTAAAACTGTAGCAGGTACGTGATCGGTCAATAGATGTACAATGTGCTGGGGCACATAATGAAATATACATACATACAAGTTAACAAGCATAGGTGTACATCCGTACAGACATGCGGGGTAATAGCCTGCGGCAAGGTATGCATATAAAATGCGACCTCGCTCGCTACTGTAGGGGGTCGTGATCACGTACAATACTATCAGTTTTCCCATAACCCATATTCTAATCATGTGAGAGATACATCAAGACTGTTCTAAGCATGGTAGTAACTGAAAGTACAACATGTAGAGATCTAACTTGCTACCCCAAGGATCAGCATTTAACATGGTGGAGTTTGCAGTTCATTTATGTGACGATATGTAAAGTTCGAAGAAAGTACTTGCCTCTAGCAAAGCAAAATAAAACAAGCTGCGATAAGAGTGCTATGGATGTCCGGTAACTCGTCGTTGTAGAAGTAAATATAATAACTTAGTTTTTACACTAAGCTAAAATATTAGGACACTAATTGGTGAAACACGACTTGTGATTGGGCACCTAGCCAAAATAATGATTTTGGCATAGGAGACCAATGTGGGGTGACACACTACTTTAACTAACTTTCTAGGGTCTTTACACTAGTGAGGGACGAGGTTTAACACGGCTAAAACTCCAAATAACACAAAAAGCTACAAGTCGTAATTAATCAATAAATAAATCAAAAGACCATTGTGTTCTAACAATTTTGAAGATAGACAAAAAGCCTAGTTTTTCTTAAAGTAAAGTACCAAGGTGATCCTTGTTAATCATAGAAATTTATTATAATTTTTCTGGAATTTATTAACCAGTACAAGTATTTTATAAAAATCAGTTTTCCTAAGTATACAGAAAATGAGTTTTGGTTTCATATGCCAAACTAGTGGCAAAACAGTAAATTAAATACTACAAAAATTAGACTAAATTAGCTAACTTAACATAGTATCTAAAAACTATTTTTTCATAATTTTAGCAGTACTTTAAGTATTTTTAGAAGATCAAAAACAGCATTGCACACAATAATTAATTATCTGCGTATTTTGTCCATGTATATAATTTGAACCAAAGTTCAAATACATGACCCAATGCCATGAATCAAGTCCAATATGATTTGTACAGGTCTTGAATGTGTGAAAACACATTTGAGCCCAAATATCCATGCTAGGCTTGGACACCAAATGGTTGCAGTAATTTAAATACAATAAAAATACAATTTGGTAATAGTCAAAATAAATATTATTATTTTAATAAGGTAAATTTGTACAAAAGAATATATACATACCTATGCTAAAAGTATATATAGATATATAAGAAAAAATTGTCACGCCCCAGAACCAGAATACTGGAGAGCGGGGGCAGACATAGCCAGCTACGCAATCCCAAAGTACGTTAATACTCTGAAATCACGTATGAGCTGTCAAGACATGGGGGTTACTCTACAAGCCATCAGTCAATCCTATGGTTTAATAATCCTAGGTATCTCAATCACAGGCAATTATACAAGAGCAAGGAGTACGATCATCATACATACAATAGTAAGGCGTCCCGAACCATATATACATGATGATCATGAAGCCAGTACCACAGAACTGAGGACTAGCTAGAGTATTAGTCGTACATGATAAGGACTAGCTATAGTCTAGAATACACATATCATGTTTATGCCCGTAGGCTACAATATCAAGGAAAATACCAAAACACGAGCTAAACACGTCCTCGGGGCTAAACGTTACAAGAGGAGAATTTACATATCAGTGGGAGAATGAAGAAGAACCCATTGAGGCACTCTGGTGCTCCGGCTGGTCACCGTCGAGTAGATGGTACGGTAGATCCTTCAGGCTCTTCTATTAGAACCTGGCCATGCAAAACCAGTGGGGTCAGACCCCAAATAGCAAGTACCACAAAGGAGGCCGAACTAGGAACTAAAAAAACAGCAATCATTAGCAATCAACAAGCAAATAAGTAAAGGAGGATCGGGATTTGTGCAATACCAATGCACTCGTCCCGATCATAGAAAGACAGTAAGTAAATCATCATTGAGCATAAAGTAAACTGGAGAACATGTTAAATAAATAGAACAGGGAAGGTGATATACGATGAGATAACCATGGGACTATTCAGATAACCAGGTTACAACCCGTAAACCAAACAAGGACCAGGGTTGTAACCCTTCGTCTGAACAGAACTTGGTTTCTCCCACCATTTATCGGCAAGATAAAATAAGAAAACAGGACATGTAACCATCATGAACAAGATCAAGACTAGACAGATTGGACTCCATCCAACAATCACGGCCAATCATTGCATACGGCTTTCTACATTAACTAACTAGGGTTATCACAAGCCTAGTTACTAGCAAGATGCAATGAGATTCTTCCAAGTCCGGTTACCTGTTTGTTACTACCTGAATGACCCCAGCAAAGAAAAGAAAAAGATAGCATGATATAGCAGACACACTGTAGTAAGATACATGTGTCCTAAGGTACCACACTCGACGGCGGGCTGGAAGTGCGCTCATCTCGACGGATAGCAACAAATCCCATGTATATATATATATATATAAGGCCGGGGTCAAAGGGGCAACAGGTAACTGGGAAAGTCTCTCCATGAACTACTGGATTATTCTAGTAATTAGCCTTAGTCCATTTCAGTATGAATCCCTGACCGTGGAAAACCAGGGATTCATGTCCTAGACATGATGCAAGACGAGACGGGTTCATTTGTACAAACACAATCACCCACGGTGTCAGGATACTAATTAATTCTTATCAGGAGTGCGCCACGACGGGCCACTATCGTTATCATTATTACTTATCAAGAGTGCGCCACGACGGGCCACTATCAAGAATTATCATGTCAAGTTCACTTATCATGTCAATTTATCAGGTCAAGTTATCATGTCGGGAGTGCACCACGGCGGGTCACTATCAAGAATTATCATGTCAAGTTATCATGTCCAGAATATCATGTCAAGAATATTATGTCAAGAATATTATGTCAAGTTTATTTCAAGAGTGCACCACTACGGGTCATTTTCGTGTCATGCCATTTATCAAAGAAGGAAGAAACTTGCACAATTTAATAATAATATATTAATAATATATATATTCTTGAAGTCAAGGAGAAACTCTACAACTTTCATGTTGGAGTGAAAGAATTTCTGACCACAATTCACGCAAATAAAATATTTAAACAATCAAAGTGGGACCCATGCGGTCCAAAAGTAGGAGAACAAACATGCGGTCAAAGAGAGTGGGAGGCCACCCATGCGGCCAGCCAAGGCTTATGCGGCCAGAAAATAACTGAAGGGAGCCATGCGGCCAGTAAGAAATATTCATGCAATCAAAAAAAAGACAGAGAGTGGGACCCACAATAAATGCAAGCTTCAATGGAAAAGGGGCACGTGGCCAAATAATAAAATGATGACTGCCAGTAAAAGAGTGGCTCACGTGGCTAAAATATTAGATAGTCGGGGAAGGGAGCCTATGCGGCTCACCTTAGATTCCATACAAAATTGTAATATGCAAATAATAATATTTAATGGCCAAGGCCATGCGGCTCTGCATTAAGCAATTGTTAATACCATAAATGTCCATGCGGCTCACCCTCACATTTGCTTGCATTAAAATATAAACAAAATAAAATAAATAAATAAGTAATGGCCATGCGGTTGAAGTATGGATAGTGCATCAAAATGCATTAAAGTATTAAAAGTATAAAGTATAAGGACTTAAATGCATAAAGCATTAAGTCATAAAGGTAAAGACTTAATTGCATTAAGTAATAAGGACAAGGACTTATTTGCATAAAATGTTAAGTCTTCAGAAACCTTATGCGGCTCTAAATGCATTAAAGCATTAATTCCTTAAAGCATTTAATTGTTAAATATTAAAGCACTAAAGCTTTTAAAGAGCTATGCGGCTCTCTTGCTGATGCCATGCAAAGGAATAATGCACATAAAAACGCAATAAATGCTAAGGCATTGTAGAATAATCCATGTGCTGGTGCACATGGGCTAATATATTACTACTGAATGTATTAATCCTAATGCATTTGTATAATAATGCTATCCATATGCGGCCACAGCTCAGTACATGCATTACATGCGGCTACAATGGAGAGAAGGAGTGGGGGGAGAAATTGCATGCGGCCATGCCAATGCCTTTATAGGCCATGCGGCTCATTATTTATTTAATACAAAAATGCAAGCATGCATTTAATGCAGATGCCAAAGCCATGTGGCTCCTATGGAAGTGGAAAGCAAGTATTAATACTAAAGAAATACTGAGGACAATATTAATGCAAGTGGCAAGCAAAAATGTAAGCATGCATTTAATGCTATTGCCACAACCTATGCGGCTAGGTACTGTTCCATGCGGCCAACTAATAAATGGCCAAAAGTACAATAATGCATGTGGACATGCAAAATGTCGCATGTGCCAAAATGCAAGCTTACTGCTAAAAATTTCATGCGGCCCACAACAATTAATTATAGGCAACTAATGTATGCGGCTCAAAATACAAACAAGCTTGCAGCTCCAAAAACGCAATTAATGGCTTCCCACAGAGACTATGTCCATGAAAAATACCATGGCCTCCATGCTCCACCAAACTTCATTGGGAACCCCAAATCCAGACTTCTATGGGTTAAATTTGGATAAAATGAAATTCTCTACAACATGGAACTATCAGTTGACAAAAATATACAAGTTTGACAGATCAAAACCCATGAAAACCGAAAATACCACAAGCTAGATCTACAACAATCCACTCGGTAAAACCGAAAACTCCAAGTTCTAAAGATGCTTAGAATCAGGCAAGGAAGAAGATGGAACAAACAGAAATAAATTTGTCCAAGGTTCGGCAAGGTGTACTTGCCTCTCTCCAATGGCTAGGGTTTGGTGGAAAAGAAATGAATGAGGGAGAATGAGGAAGGAGAGAGAAAAGTAGTTTATATAATAAGCTCAAGTGATCTCCACCATTCATTCCTCTCCACTCAATCTAAGCCATACACCTCATCTCATAAAAACCAAACTAAACCAAACTAAGTCAAAGTGGAACCGAACCAAATAAAACCAGGTCCAAGTTAAACCAAATCATGAAAATCCTACACTTAGGAAAATTTTAAAATATCACGCAAATCGATAAATACGAAATACGGCTCAAATAAACTCGTATCTGTATAAAATACCGATACAGTGAGACGGGTCTCACAACTCTCCACACCTTAGAAAAATTTCGTCCTCGAAATTTCCTGAGGCTAGTCGAGCAAGAAAACAAAACAAAAGCTCCAGTAAACTTCAACAATCTCAATAAATCAAGCATAGCATATATAAGTAAGGTAAAACAATCAGTAATGTAAATAAATGCGTAAGCGGTAAATAAATGCACAAGAACAAATACAATCATGATCAAGAAGGGCTGGAGGCATATGGATCAATATGTCTCCTGAGACAGTTGTGTAGAAACTAACGTCCTCGCTGGCCTAAGCTGACTCCCAAAAATGGATAAAGTCAAGCCTCAAGGTAATTCGGTACCAATGACTTAGTTCAAGACATGACTCTACCCAGGACATATCATCGTAGTTGAAACAGATGCATGAACTTTATCACCTGTCTCAAGAAACGAAGACAGAAGCGACTGGCTGATCGGGATGGACTAACATCTCTGCCTGTATGCTGAGACTGATCCTCCATAACTGGCCTGGCTAAAGAATGCTGAGCTGCCCTCGGCAAAACACGAACAAGATAATCAGAAGGATCAAGAACAGTGCCCTTGAAGGTTGAAGGACACAAGATCAAATCATGGGAACAGGAATGACCAACGATCAAAACAGATATCAAGTCAAGTATCAGAGATAGAGAATAATCCGAAGGAGATCAATAAGGATAGTCGTGATTGAGATATTTAAACATGGTAACCCCTATAAATCTGAAAATCGAGACCTGCATGGGCCACCACTAAAACCATGTCACGCCCCAGAACCAGAATACTGGAGAGCGGGGGCAGACATAGCCAGCTACGCAATCCCAAAGTACGTTAATACTCTGAAATCACGTATAAGCTGTCAAGACATGGGGGTTACTCTACAAGCCATCAGTCAATCCTATGGTTTAACAATCCTAGGTATCTCAACACAGACAATTATACAAGAGCAAGGAGTACGATCATCATACATACAATAGTAAGGCGTCCTGAACCATATATACATGACTGATCATGAAGCCAGTACCACAGAACTGAGGACTAGCTAGAGTATTAGTCGTACATGATAAGGACTAGCTATAGTCTAGAATACATATATCATGTTTATGCCCGTAGGCTACAATATCAAGGAAAATACTAAAACACGAGCTAAACACGTGCTCGAGGCTAAACGTTACAAGAGGAGAATTTACATATCAGTGGAAGAATGAAGAAGAACCCACTGAGGCACTCTGGTGCTCCGGTTGGTTACCGTCGAGTAGATGGTGCGGTAGATCCTTCGGGCTCTTCTATTAGAACCTGGCCATGCAAAACCAGTGGGGTCAGATCCCAAATAGCAAGTACCACAAAGGAGGCCGAACTAGGAACTAAAAAAACAGCAATCATTAGCAATCAACAAGCAAATAAGTAAAGGAGGATCGGGATTTGTGCAGTACCAATGCACTCGTCCCGATCATAGGAAGACAGTAAGTAAATCATCATTGAGCATAAAGTAAACTGGAGAACATGTTAAATAAATAGAACAGGGAAGGTGATATACGATGAGATAACCATGGGACTATTCATATAACCAGGTTACAACCCGTAAACCAAATAAGGACCAGGGTTGTAACCCTTCGTCTGCACAGAACTTGGTTTCTCCCACCATTTATCGGCAAGATAAAATAAGAAAACAGGACATGTAACTATCATGAACAAGATCAAGACAAGACTAGACAGATTGGACTCCATCCAACAATCACGGCCAATCATTGCCTACGGCTTTCTACATTAACTAACTAAGGTTATCACAAGCCTAGTTACTAGCAAGATGCAATGAGATTCTTCCAAGTCCGGTTACCTGTTTGTTACTACCTGAATGACCCCAGCAAAGAAAAGGAAAAGATAGAATGATATAGCAGACACACTATAGTAAGATACATGTGTCCTAAGGTACCACACTCGACGGCGGGCTGGAAGTGCGCTCATCTCGACGGATAGCAACAAATTCCATGTATATATATATATAAGGCCGGGATCAAAGGGGCAACAGGTAACTGGGAAAGTCTCTCCATGAACTACTGGATTATTCTAGTAATTAGCCTTAGTCCATTTCAGTATGAATCCCTGACCGTGGGAAACCAGGAATTCGTGTCCTAGACATGATGCAAGACAAGACGGGTTCATTTGTACAAACACAATCACCCACGGTGTCAGGATACTAATTAATTCTTGTCAGGAGTGCGCCACGACGGGCCACTATCGTTATCATTATTACTTATCAAGAGTGCGCCACGACGGGCCACTATCAAGAATTATCATGTCAAGTTCACTTATCATGTCAATTTATCAGGTCAAGTTATCATGTCGGGAGTGCACCACGGCGGGTCACTATCAAGAATTATCATGTCCAGAATATCATGTCAAGAATATTATGTCAAGAATATTATGTCAAGTTTATTTCAAGAGTGCACCACTACGGGTCATTTTCGTGTCATGCCATTTATCAAAGAAGGAAGAAACTTGCACAATTTAATAATAATATATTAATAATATATATATTCTTGAAGCCAAGGAGAAACTCTACAACTTTCATGTTGGAGTGAAAGAATTTCTGACCACAATTCACGCAAATAAAATATTTAAACAATCAAAGTGGGACCCATGCGGTCCAAAAGTGGGAGAACAAACATGCGGTCAAAGAGAGTGGGAGGCCACCCATGCGGCCAGCCAAGGCTTATGCGGCCAGAAAATAACTGAAGGGAGCCATGCGGCCAGTAAGAAATATTCATGCAATCAAAAAAAGACAGAGAGTGGGACCCACAATAAATGCAAGCTTCAATGGAAAAGGGGCACGTGGCCAAATAATAAAATGATGACTGCCAGTAAAAGAGTGGCTCACGTGGCTAAAATATTAGATAGTCGGGGAAGGGAGCCTATGCGGCTCACCTTAGATTCCATACAAAATTGTAATATGCAAATAATAATATTTAATGGCCAAGGCCATGCGGCTCTGCATTAAGCAATTGTTAATACCATAAATGTCCATGCGGCTCACCCTCACATTTGCTTGCATTAAAATATAAACAAAATAAAATAAATAAATAAGTAATGGCCATGCGGTTGAAGTATGGATAGTGCATCAAAATGCATTAAAGTATTAAAAGTATAAAGTATAAGGACTTAAATGCATAAAGCATTAAGTCATAAAGGTAAAGACTTAATTGCATTAAGTAATAAGGACAAGGACTTATTTGCATAAAATGTTAAGTCTTCAGAAACCTTATGCGGCTCTAAATGCATTAAAGCATTAATTCCTTAAAGCATTTAATTGTTAAATATTAAAGCACTAAAGCTTTTAAAGAGCTATGCGGCTCTCTTGCTGATGCCATGCAAAGGAATAATGCACATAAAAACGCAATAAATGCTAAGGCATTGTAGAATAATCCATGTGCTGGTGCACATGGGCTAATATATTACTACTGAATGTATTAATCCTAATGCATTTGTATAATAATGCTATCCATATGCGGCCATAGCTCAGTACATGCATTACATGCGGCTACAATGGAGAGAAGGAGTGGGAGGAGAAATTGCATGCGGCCATGCCAATGCCTTTATAGGCCATGCGGCTCATTATTTATTTAATACAAAAATGCAAGCATGCATTTAATGCAGATGCCAAAGCCATGCGGCTCCTAGGGAAGTGGAAAGCAAGTATTAATACTAAAGAAATATTGAGGACAATATTAATGCAAGTGGCAAGCAAAAATGCAAGCCTGCATTTAATGCTATTTCCACAACCTATGCGGCTAGGTACTGTTCCATGCGGCCAACTAATAAATGGCCAAAAGTACAATAATGCATGTGGACATGCAAAATGTCGCATGTGCCAAAATGCAAGCTTACTGCTAAAAATTTCATGCGGCCCACAACAATTAATTATAGGCAACTAATGTATGCGGCTCAAAATACAAACAAGCTTGCAGCTCCAAAAACGCAATTAATGGCTTCCCACAGAGACTATGTCCATGGAAAATACCATGGCCTCCATGCTCCACCAAACTTCATTGGGAACCCCAAATCCAGACTTCTATGGGTCAAATTTGGGTAAAATGAAATTCTCTACAACATGGAACTATCAGTTGACAAAAATATACAAGTTTGACAGATCAAAACCCATGAAAACCGAAAATACCACAAGCTAGATCTACAACAATCCACTCGGTAAAACCGAAAACTCCAAGTTCTAAAGATGCTTAGAATCAGGCAAGGAAGAAGATGGAACAAACAGAAATAAATTTGTCCAAGGTTCGGCAAGGTGTACTTGCCTCTCTCCAATGGCTAGGGTTTGGTGGAAAAGAAATAAATGAGGGAGAATGAGGAAGGAGAGAGAAAAGTAGTTTATATAATAAGCTCAAGTGATCTCCACCATTCATTCCTCTCCACTCAATCTAAGCCATACACCTCATCTCATAAAAACCAAACTAAACCAAACCAAGTCAAAGTGGAACCGAACCAAATAAAACCAAGTCCAAGTTAAACCAAATCATGAAAATCCTACACTTAGGAAAATTTTAAAATATCACGCAAATCGATAAATACGAAATACGGCTCAAATAAATTCGTATCTGTATAAAATACCGATACAGTGAGACGGGTCTCACAAAAATACTTAATTTGTAAAGTATATATATATATATATATATATATATATATATATATATATATATATATATATACAAATATATATATAGATATAAGAAAACACTTAATAATATAGTGTATATATATAATATATATATACGTATGAAAATATATATATATAAACATATGTATATAGAATTTACTAACTATAAAATATATACATATATATTAAATACTGTTAAAATACAGTATATACATATATATATATATATACTAATATATATATATATATATAAAAATATACATATATATATATAAAAATACAAAACAGAAAAAGAAAAAGAAAAGAAAACAGAAAAAGAAATGAAAAAGGAAACAGAAAGAAGAGGGGGGGCTCGAACCCGAGCCAACAGAGCGGAGGGGGGGGTTTAGGTCGGGTTGGGCTGGCCAGGGGGTCAGCCCACTGGGTTTGTTAGAGTTAGGGTTTTGTTCATTTTATTTAGTTTAGGTTGGTTTTATACATAAAAAAATATAAAACTGTCATGTGTCCTGACAGTTAAGGACACAGGTACCAACGTGTCCTCGCTTAGCACGATACGTACGACACGAGTCTCACGTGTCCTTGTCTACGTTCGTGTTCGCCAGGACACGGCGAACACTTTCGACCCAACACGAGACACGTACGACACAAGGGAACACTGCCACTCACGTGTCCGGTTGATCGGGGGGGAGGGTTTCGAGTGCTCGACAGCGGAGAAGGCGTCGGGACGGCGGCGCTCCAGTGGCGCTGTAGTCGTCTCGTCGTGGCGAAGCGGATGGCGGTGGTGGCGACCGTCGACGACGAGTGGTGAGGCGGTGGTGGTGTGTCGCCGGAGCTAGGGTTTTCGGGGAAGGATAGAGCGGTGGTCGGTCGTGGGGGTGTTTAGGTCTAGGGTTTTGGTCTGGGGGTCGAAGGGGGGTTTAAATAGGGTGTTCGAGGCGGTCGGGTCAGCCGAAAATGGCGGGGGCAGCCGGTCGTGGCGGTCGGGGCAGTCGTCGGGGGTCGGTGAGAGTCAGAGGAGAGAGAGTGAGTTCGGTCGGGGGGGGGGTAGGGTTTTCCACTTAGGTCCTTAGGTTTTAGGATTTTGCACTAGGCCCCCAACAGATAATAAATGCAAATATAATTTGCATTCCTTATTTAAAAACAAACCATTTATTACAAACTGATATACAATCAATTCTAATTATTACAAACTATAGTTAAAACAATTCGATAAATTACAAAATTATATTTAAACAATTTAGAAAATTATATATTGATATTTTTAGTATTAAAACTCATTTAAAAACTCATTTAAAAATTATAGAAAAATTCTTAAAAATCTTAATAATTATTTAAGGCTATAAATTATCATTAAAAATTTATTAGCACTAATAAAAATGAAATTTGAAAAACAGGGCTTACAAGTCTTCCCTCCTTGAAAAATTTCGTCCTCGAAATTCACAAGGATTGAAGACCCTACAATATTCTAACATAGCAAGCAATGCAACAAATGGCTAAGGCTATGATTGAAACGAACCTCTAAGGTATCAAGTGGAAACGGGTGGTTCCCTCGCAGTGGTTGGATCGAACAAGTAAGGGTATCTCTCCCTCATGTCCGACTCCCTCTCCCAAGTAGATTCACCTGGGGAGTGACGGCTCCAAGCATAACTCTGTCTCCGACATCATCCCAAAAGAGCGGTGTGCGGCATCGTCATCCATATAGCGGGAGACATACCAATACTGGCCTGGTAGCTGTTATTGTATGAAAACTCTACCAAGTGCAGATGGCTCTCCCATGATCCTTCGAAGTCCAGCACGCATATCCTCCAGTGTCTGTATCGTCCTCTCGGACTGCCCATCTGTCTGCGGGTGGTACGCCGTACTGAACTTGAGCCTACTGCCCAATTCCTCCTGCAAGCTCCTCCAGTAGTGGGATGTGAATCTGCTGTCTCTGTCTGACACGATGCTCACCGGCACTCCGTGTAGGCGAACTATCTGCTGCATGTATAGCTCTGCCAACTTCTCGGTGGAAAGCCCTACCTTGAAGGGTATGAAGTGCGCACACTTCGTCAGCCTGTCTACGATGACCCAGATGGCATCCTTCCCTCCTTGGGAACGAGGAAGCCCTGAAACGAAGTCCATCGTAATATGTTCCAACTTCCACTCGAAAATGGGTAACGGCTGCAACAAACCAGCTGGCCTCTGGCGCTCTGCCTTGACCTGCTGGTAAACTAGGCATCTCGAAATGAAACGTGATACATCCCTCTTCATCCCGTGCCACCAAAGATGTTACCACAAGTCACGGTACATCTTGTTAGCACCAGGGTGAAGAGAATATCTCGATCGGTGTGCCTCCTGCAAAACTGCCTCTACCAACTCTCCCTTCGGCACGCACAATCGGCTGCCATACCTCAAGGATCCATCCTCTGCTATAGTGAAGTCATCCAGCAATCCAGCTAATGCCTGGGGTCGAAGTCTGCGAAGGCTCTCATCTGTAGACTGTGCCTCCCGGATCTGCTCCATCAAACCTGACTGAATGTCAAGTGCCATCATCTGTATCACTGATCCTGGCCGAACTAGCTCGATTCTGAGCTTCTCCAGATCCTCCCGCAAATGCCGATCAATCATCAGGTACCATGCCATCGGATGCCTGCTCAGCGCATCCGCCACCATATTTGCCTTCCCGGGGTGATACTGTAAATCGATGTCGAAGTCCTTCATCAACTCCAACCATCGTCTTTGCCTCATGTTCAGCTCTTTCTGCGTGAACACATACTTCAAGCTTTTGTGGTCAGTAAAGATTTCCACACGCTCTCCGTATAAGTAATGTTTCCATAACTTGAGTGCAAAGATCACCGCAGCTAACTCTAGGTCATGGGTAGGATAATTCCTCTCATGAGTCCGCAATTGCCTAGATGCATAAGCAATTACTTTCCCATGCTGCTGTAGAACACATCCTAGCCCCTTCCCAGAAGCATCGTTGTATATGGTGAAACCTCCAGAACCTGAAGGTAAAGTCAGAACTGAAGCGGTCGTCAGCCTCCTCTTTAGCTCCTCAAATGCTATCTGGCAGTCCTCTGACCAAATGTACTCTGCGTCCTTCCGCGTCAGCTTCGTCATGGGTTCAGCTATCCTAGCAAAGTCCTGGATGAACTTTCTATAATAGCCTACTAAACCCAGAAAGCTCCTGATCTCTGAAACTGACGTCGGAGCCTTCCATGTCTCGACTGCAGCAATCTTCCTGGGATCCACCGAGATTCCATCTCCAGTGACTACATGGCCGAGAAACTCCACTCGGTCTAAAAAGAACTCGTACTTCGACAATTTGGCAAACAATCTCTCCTGCCTCAGAATCCCCAAAACTATCCGCAAGTGCTCTGCATGCTCCTCCGACGTCTTCGAGTATATCAGGATGTCGTCGATAAATACTACGACGAACTTATCCAGATACTGGTAAAATGTCTTATTCATCAAGTTCATAAAGACAGCTGGCGCATTTGTGAGACCAAATGGCATCACCAGAAACTCGTACTGCCCGTACTTCGTGTTGAACGTCGTCTTCTGGATGTCTGCTGGCCTAACCTTCACCTGGTGGTACCCGGATCTCAAATCTATCCTGGAAAATACCTTCGCCCCGCTCAACTGATCGAACAAATCATCTATCCTGGGCAGAGGATATTTGTTCTTGATGGTGATGGCATTCAAGGCCCGGTAGTCAATACACAACCGGACTGTACCATCCTTCTTAGGCACAAAGAGCACTGGTGCTCCCCATGGAGAAGCACTGGATCGAATGAAACCCTTTTTCAACATGTCATCAATCTGCTCTTTCATCTCTACTGCCTCCTTGGGATTCACTCTATAGCAAGCCCGGGATACTGGTGATAAACCCGGCACTAAATCTATAGTGAACTCCACATCTCTGTCAGGCGGAAGTCCTGTAAGATCCTCTGGAAATACATCCATAAACTCCCTAATGATAGGGTGTGGCGGTGCTGCGTCCCCGACTGTCGCACAACAGTTCGGCTCTAGGCTGATCTCCGGCCCTGTCCTCCTGACACTGAATGGTGCTGTGCCTGGGGGACTGAACAAAATACTACCCTCATGGCAATCTATAGATGCATGGGCATAGCTAAGCCAGTCCATCCCCAATATGATATCATAACCGGGGAGTGGCATCACAAAGAATCGCCCCTCGAACTCTCTCCCGGCTATCATAATAGAGCATCTATAGCTAGCTCTAATAGGCACTGGTCCTTCTTCCGTCATTACTCTACTAATCTCTGCAGTAGGTGTAGATACTAAATGATGTTCTTGCATAAACTCTAATGATAGGAAGCTATGAGATGCACCAGAATCAAACAAGCATAGAGCTAGAAAAGTATGCAAATAAACATGACCTGTAATGACGTCAGCTAAGTAATCCGGCTCCGAAACCTGCTCCGGCTCCGGCTCAAGGGCTAGGCTATAAACCTTCCCCTGAGGTCCCTTCTGCTGCTGCAGATGCTGCCCAAACCTCTGCTGCTGAGTCGGGAGCGGTCCTCTAGGCTTCGCTGCTGGGCAGTCCCGAATCTGATGGGTGGCAGACCCACAAACTAAATACTGCTTCAACCTCTTCCTGCAAATGGAGCTGTCGTGCCCTGGTCTTCCGCAGAAAGAACATATAGCTCCCCTCTGCTGCTGTCGGGGTCCCGAAGCTCTAACTGGCGGGGTCTGATGATGTGGTGTAGGGGGACGGTAAGTCTGCTGGGGTGGCGTCGGTGCTCTCTGCTGGAAAGCCTGACGCTTGGACGGTCCCTCATGATGTACAGAAGCCGACCTCTTGCATGACAGAAGACGCTCCTCGATGCTCCGGGCCAACTCTAGGCTCTGGTAGTAGTCATTCGTACCGTTCGCCACTATAAGAATGCCAATGTCTGGAACTAGACCATGGCAAAATCTACAGGTCATCTCCTCTGGATCAGCAACCAGACTAGGAGCGAAACGGCTCAGGCGACTAAACTCTGCCGCATACTCGTCAACAGAACGGTTCCCCTGCTGGATGTTCTAGAATCGTAGCCCCATGGCTACTCTAGCAGTGGTCGAGAAGAATTTCTTCTTGAACTGGGTCTTGAACTGGTCCCAGGTGGCTCTACCTCTCGCGAACAACGGCTCATTCCGGAACCAGACTCCTGCTAAGTCTATCAGCAGAAATTCCGCTGCCTCGACCTGGAGGTCATCCGGCATCCTAACTCCCAGAAGCTTCCTCTCTACTGAATCTAGCCAGTCATCAGCTACTGCTATGCCCTCAGTACCTGAGAACTCCTTGGGATTCAGACCCATGAAGTCCTTGATCGTCCCCGTTCTCTGCCGTGGCTCTACATGTGGTGGGACCACGGGACGTCCCTCAGAATGCTCCATCCTCTAGCGGAGTAGGGTAGTCTGCTCCTGATGGGTTGTTAGGAACCCCTGGATCAGTGTGAGCAGCTGGGTCCCATCGAGTGTGATGGAAGCCTGGGTGGGTATAGTGATAGGGGGTGGTGGAGGTATCGGGTCCTGTTGGGCCTGTGATGTGGAAGGTGGTATCTGGGTCTGTGGATCTGTGGAGTGGGGGAATGTGGTAGGTGGAGATGTATCAGTCAACTGGTCAGCTGACTGGATATGGAGGGCCCCATTCTCGGGGGTAACATACTGGGATGAACGAGTAAGCACCATCTAAATTACACATAAAAAGACTTATAAGGACTTATTTAAAGTAAGTAATCATATGCAAGGAAATCTAATTATAATAGCAAACATGTGATGTATTTCCTATGTTACAATCCTAGCATTCCTCTAAGTGTTCTAAGCGTCTTTCCCAATGTTGTCTGATTACCTTAAGTTCCTAATTGCAGGCATGCTTGGTACAATAACGTAACCAAACAGTTTAGTCAGGACCTGCATGGGCCACCACTAAAAATATGTCACGATCCGCTACCCAAATTGTTGGGCCAGGCCGAGTCATGTCCAGCCTACGTTGAGATAAAACGTAGTAAGCTGTTCTAAAGACAACAGGATAAGACTAAAATGTGCTAATAGTTCTATAAATGAAGAAGAATCATAAATGCTCCAAACACAAAAGTCGTCGTATACAGTAAAATGTCCAAGTACAAGTGAACTGCAAAGTAAAACTGGATACATGTCCAGTTACAAAAAGATATAGTCTAATACATGTCTACTCTCAAAAGCCTAAGTAAACAAAAGACAACTAGGCGAGGTTCCCCGCAGGAACATCCTCGTAAAGCAGAGCCTGGTCCTCGGCAGTAACCCCATAATAGGTGTCGCAGAGTAACTCCTCCTCAGTAAGGACACCTACAACGTTATCCTATCAGGACGGGAGCAAGTACTAAATCTAGCAAACTAGCATATGAAACATGAAAATGAACATGAGAGGAATAACTGGAAAGCATGGCGTCACATAGTCTATCATGGCAAGGACACATATGTCATAGAGACAGATGTATATGTAATGTTTAAAACTGTAGCAGGTACGTGATCGGTCAATTGATGTACAATGTGCTGGGGCACATAATAAAATGTACATACGTACAAGTTAACAAGCATAGGTGTACATCCGTACAGACATGCGGGATAATGGCCTGCGGCAAGGTATGCATATAAAATGTGACCTCGCTCGCTACTGTAGGGGGGTCGTGATCACGTACAATACTATCAGTTTTCCCATAACCCATATTCTAATCATGTGAGAGATACATCAAGACTGTTCTAAGCATGGTAGTAACTGAAAGTACAACATGTAGAGATCTAACTTGCTACCCCAAGAATCAGCATTTAACATGGTAGAGTTTGCAGTTCATTTATGTGACGATATGTAAAGTTCGTAGAAAGTACTTGCCTCTAGCAAAGCAAAATAAAACAAGCTGCGATAACAGTGCTATGGATGTCCGGTAACTCGTCGCTGTAGAAGTAAATACAATAACTTAGTTTTTACACTAAGCTAAAACATTAGGACACTAATTAGTGAAACACGACTTGTGATTGGGCACCTAGCCAAAATGATGATTTTGGCATAGGAGACCAATGTGGGGTGACACACTACTTTAACTAACTTTCTAGGGTCTTTACACTAGTGAGGGACGAGGTTTAACACGGCTAAAACTCCAAATAACACAAAAAGCTATAAGTCGTAATTAATCAATAAATAAATCAAAAGACCATTGTGTTCTAACAATTTTTGAAGATAGACAAAAAGCCTAGTTTTTCTTAAAGTAAAGTACCAAGGTGATCCTTGTTAATCATAGAAATTTATTATAATTTTTCTGGAATTTATTAACCAGTACAAGTATTTTATAAAAATCAGTTTTCCTAAGTATACAGAAAATGAGTTTTGGTTTCATATGCCAAACTAGTGGCAAAACAGTAAATTAAATACTACAAAAATTATACTAAATTAGCTAACTTAACATAGTATCTAAAAACTATTTTTCCATAATTTTAGCAGTACTTTAAGTATTTTTAGAAAATCAAAAACAGCATTGCACACAATAATTAATTATCTGCATATTTTGTCCATGTATATAATTTGAACCAAAGTTCAAATACAGGACCCAAGGCCATGAATCAAGTCCAATATGACTTGTACAGGTCTTGAATGTGTGAAAACACATTTGAGTCCAAATACCCATGCTAGGCTTGGACACCAAATGGTTGCAGTAATTTAAATACAATAAAAATACAATTTGGTAATAGTCAAAATAAATATTATTATTTTAATAAGGCAAATTTGTACAAAAGAATATATACATACCTATGCTAAAAGTATATATAGATATATAAGGAAAAATACTTAATTTGTAAAGTGTATATATATATATATATATATATATATATATATATATATATATATATATATATATATATATATATATATATATATATATATATACAAATATATATATATATAAGAAAACACTTAATAATATAGTGTATATATATATATAATATATATATACGTATGAAAATTTATATATATATAAACATATGTATATAGAATTTGCTAACTATAAAATATATACATATATATTAAATATTGTTAAAATACAGTATATACATATATATATATACTAATATATATATACATATATATATATATAAAAATACATATATATATAAAAAATATATATATATATATATATAAAAATACAAAACAGAAAAAGAAAAAGAAAAGAAAACAGAAAAAGAAAAGAAAAAGGAAACAGAAAGAAGCGGGGGGGCTCGAACCCGAGACAACAGAGCGGTGGGGGGGGGTTTAGGTCGGGTTGGGCTGGCCAGGGGGTCAGCCCGCTGGGTTTGTTAGAGTTAGGGTTTTGTTCATTTTATTTAGTTTAGGTTGGTTTTATACATAAAAAAAATATAAAACTGTCATGTGTCCTGACAGTTAAGGACACAGGTACCAACGTGTCCTCGCTTAGTACGATACGTACGACACGAGTCTCACGTGTCCTTGTCTACGTTCGTGTTCGCCAGGACACGGCGAACACTTCCGACCCAACACGAAACACGTACGACACAAGGGAACACTGCCACTCACGTGTCCGGTTGATCGGAGGGGTTTTCGAGTGCTCGACGGCGGAGAAGGCGTCGGGACGGCGGCGCTCCAGTGGTGCTGCGGTCGTCTCGTCGTGGCGAAGCGGATGGAGGTGGTGGCGACCGTCGACGACGAGTGGTGAGGCGGTGGTGGTGTGTCGCCGGAGCTAGGGCTTCGGCTAGGGTTTTCGGGGAAGGATAGAGCGGTGGTCGGTCGTGGGGGTGTTTAGGTCTAGGGTTTTGGTCTGGGGGTCGAAGGGGGGTTTAAATAGGGTGTTCGAGGCGGTCGGGTCAGCCGGGAATGGCGGGGGCAGCCGGTCGTGGCGGTCGGGGCAGTCGTCGGGGGTCGGTGAGAGTCAGAGGAGAGAGAGTGAGTTCGATCGGGGGGGTTAGGGTTTTCCACTTAGGTCCTTAGGTTTTAGGATTTTGCACTAGGCCCCCAACAGATAATAAATGCAAATATAATTTGCATTCCTTATTTAAAAACAAACCATTTATTACAAACTGATATACAACCAATTCTAATTATTACAAACTATAATTAAAACAATTCGATAAATTACAAAATTATATTTAAACAATTTAGAAAATTTTATATTGATATTTTTAGTATTAAAACTCATTTAAAAACTCATTTAAAAATTATAAAAAAATTCCTAAAAATCCTAATAATTATTTAAGGCTATAAATTATCATTAAAAATTTATTAGCACTAATAAAAATGAAATTTGAAAAACAGGGCTTACAGAAAGGGTTTTAAACTGCACAAAGTAAATGAACGTGTCGGTTTTGTATGGGTGGGCGAGGAGCTCACTCCACCAGTACAGTTGAGTACTGACACCCACACAGTGTTCATGTGCAGGCACAGGTAGAAGCTCGTGGTGCGGAGCTCGCTTGGATGCGTCGAGACACGGAGTTCCTTGGCGAGTCGAAGCGTGCGGCCGCGTGGATTGAAGACTTATACAGGACATAATATATGGACATCGCCTTCCGAAGCTTCCGCTGACATCAAGCATTGTAACGAGAGATGAGAGAGAGCAGAGTGACATGTAAATGAGAGAAAAGTGAGCACGAGAGACTTGTAATTTGGCCTTGCGTCCACAAATGTAATCTTGTATTCAATATCAATAAAGAGCTTCTTTTGAATGACTTGTGTTCATGTGTGCTTGTTCTAAATTTCTGCTGCATGTTTCAATATTTCTGCTTGGGACTTCTGTGCGACGACTCCGTCGTCGCCGATGTAATCGGCCGTTATAGAACTGCCTTGCACGAGCGCAATCTAGGCTCGTGCGGCATCACGCCTTAGCGAGGACGATCGCTTCTACGGGAGCGGGGCGTGACATAGGTTATGAGGTTGTCATGAACCTCGCCTACGATGACAATTCTTGGCTGGTGGACTCGGATGCTTCAGCGCACGTATCTCACAATAGGGCACTATTTGCCACTTACACAACAGAGGGATTCTGTGAGAAGGGCAAGTCACACTTGGTCTGCCGGTTGAGAAAGAGCTTGTATGGTCTGAAGTAGGTTCCGACGCAGTGGTACATAAAGTTCGAGTTGTTTATAGGGGAGCATGGTTATGTACGGACGACGTCGGACCCCTGTGTGTTTGTGAGACACTTTGCCAATGATGATTTCATCATTTTACTGCTTTATGTTGATGATATGCTACTGGTGTGTTGGAATGCCAGTCGGATAGCGGACTTGAAGCGACAACTGGGCACGACATTCTCTATGAAGGATTTGGGCGCAGCAAAGACTATTTTTGGGATGGAGATCAGCCGAGAGAGAGAGAGAGAGTCCAAGCTGCTACACTTGTCCCAAAAGAAGTACATTCACCGGATACTTCAGCATTTCGAGATGGACGGGTCGAAGAAAGTAAGTAACCGCCTTGAAGCTCACTTTAAGTTCACTGAGAAGCAGTGTCCATCTACTGAGGACGAGAAGGAAGATATGGAGCGGGTTCCATATGCTTCACATGTGGGAAGTCTCATGTATGCTATGGTGTGTACGAGGCCAGACATCGCTCACGCAGTTGGCACAGTTAGCAGGTATCTTTCCAATCCTGGAAGGGTTCATTGGAGTGCGGTCAAATGGGTTCTACGGTACCTTCAGGGCACTGCCGATTGGTGGCTTTACTTTGGTGGTGACGAGCCGAAGCTGGTCGGGTATACCGACGCTGATATGGCTGGAGATGTAGACACAAGGCGCTCGACTTCGGACTATGTGATAATGTTTGCTGGTAAAGCGGTATCGTGGCAGTCGCGATTGCAGAAATGTGTTATCTTGTTGTTGACAGAGGCAAAGTACATTGCAGCGACAGAGGCTTACAAGGAGTTGTTGTAGATGAAGAAGTTGCTGCAGAAAGTGGAGCTAAAGCAAGAGCAGTATACTTTGTTTTACGATAGCCAGAGTGTCATTCACCTTGTGAAGAACCAGACATTTCATAGTCGGACCAAGCACATTGAGACTCGGTATCATTGGATACGGAATGTGGTTGAGAAGAAGGACGCGATGTAATGCCTATAGTTCGTATTACGTATCTTGGTATACGTGTACGTATTCTTGACTCGTATTGCGTATTTTCCTGCATGGTTATTTTGGCATGTCATTGGATATGGCTTAGCTTGGTTCGGCTTAGCTTGGTTTGGTTTGCTTGTGGGTTCATCATGAACCAAAAGAAAACCCCCACCTACCACCCCCACCCTCATTTATATTTCTACCTAATTCTCTCTCTTCATTTATTCTTCTCATTCACTTCTTCTTCTCCACCATTTACTCTTCCACCTACCAGGAAAGAGAGCTAGGCAAGTGCAAACTTGCTTCATGATGGATCTCAAGTTTTATTGTTCCATTCTCTTCCTTACTTGATTTTAAGACTCCTTAGAACTTGGCCTTTTTTATTTTGATGGATAATTTCTTGTAGATCTAAGTTTATAACTTTTCGGTTTTCTTGGTTTTGATCTCTAAAACTTGGTTATTTTCAAAAACTAATGGTTCTATGTTGTAGAGAATTCAATTTCATGCAGTTTTGGCTTTTGTTTCGCTTGATTTCGACTTCGAATGAGGAAGTTATGGCCAAAACAATTTTGGTCAAACTTCTATGTTCATCTGCAGCATGAGGCACATGTCGCAGTTGGCCGTATATGATGTCGCTGTTGAGCCGCATAAGCCGCATGTCGCAGTTGGCCGCATATGATATCGCTGTTGAGCCGCATGAGGCACATGTCGCAGTTGGCCGCATATGATATCGCAAAATAAGCCGCATGAGGCACATGTCGCAGTTGGCCGCATATGATGTCGCTGTTGAGCCGCATAGGTCGCATGTCGCAGTTGGCCGCATATGATGTCGCTGTTGAGCCGTATAAGCCGCATGTCGCAGTTGGCCGCATATGATGTCGCTGTTGAGCCGCATAGGCCGCATGTCGCAGTTGGCCGCATATGATGTCGCTGTTGAGCCGCATAAGCCGCATGTCGCAGTTGGCCGCATATGATGTCGCAGTTGAGCCGCATGAGCCGCATGTCGCAGTTGGCCGCATATGATGTCGCTGTTGAACCGCATAGGCCGCATGTCGCAGTTGGCCGCATATGGTGTCGCAGTTGAGCCGCATAAGCCGCATGTCGCAGTTAGCCGCATATGATGTCGCAGTTGAGCCGCATGTCGCAGTTGGCCGCATAAGATGTCGCAGTTGAGCCGCATAGGCCGTATGTCGCAGTTGGCCGCATATGGTGTCGCAGAATAGGCCGCATAATGCATATTTTGACTATTTCTAACTGTTATATGTCCTAATTGACCGAATTATGGCTCGAATTTCTTCCAACTCCCAACGTGGAAGTTGTAGATCTTTTCTTTGGCATCAAGAATATGTTACTAAGTTATTTTATGCAAGTTTCTCTTATTCATAATATTATAAGAATAGAACACGATAGTGGCCCGCTGTGGCGCACTCTTGACAAGTAGACTGACATGATATATCTCGACATGCTGTTACGACAGCTAGCCTGACATGACAAGTATGAAAGACTTGGACACCGTGGGCGATTGTGTTTGTACAAATAAACTAGTACTGTCTTACATCATGTCTAGGATGGGGACCCCTGAGTACCACGGTCAAGGGTACCTACTGAAATTGACTAAGGCTAATTAACTAGAATGATTCAGTAGTCATGAAAAGATTCCCAGCTATAGGCAATCCCGTTATCTGGGCGCATTCAGTGGACTTGTAGCCTACCGACGAGTAGGGCACATTTTCAGCACACAGTCATGTGTTGCATTCTTCCTAAACGGACATTCGACCTGGATAACCGGATGGTCTGCAGGGCTTGTGGCTGTTGGAATAATCTCATTGCATCTTGCTAGTAACTAGGTTTGTGATAATCCTAGTTAGTTAAAAGTATCAAGCCGTACTCTTGATTGGCCGTGATTGATTGGATGGAGTTTATTCCAGCTTAGTCTTATCTTGATCCTATGCAAGATTGTAACATGACATGATTATTGATACTTGTCTTAACAATAACGATCGGGGGTCCATTACTGTTCAGGCGAAGGGTTACAACCCCGGTCCTTGTTTGGTTTAAGGGTTGTAACCTGGATCCCGGAGCAGTTCTGTGTCCTCTCTTCGTTTATTGTCTTATTGCAACCCCATGCCATGTTCGTCATGTTTTACCTTACCTTAATACCATAATTATTTATACTGGCCTTAGCAATAAAGATCAGGGGTCCAGTTCTGTTCAGGCGAAGGGTTACATCCCCGGTCCTTGTTTGGTTTAAGGGTTGTAACCTGGCTCCCGAAGCAGTTCTGTGTCCTCTCTTCGTTTATTGTCTTCACTGTACCAATAGTATTTGAGACGGGTTTCTATTCAGGTGAAGAGCTGCAACTCCGGTCCTTGTTTGGTTTAAGGGTTGTGACCTGGCTACTTGAATAGTTTCCTCGTACTCAGTTTACTGTTGTTATCTCTATTATTATCAGTTCTTTATTTATTATCTTTAATATTCTATTGTGATATGCTGGTTTTAGTTCCTAAGTGAAGCCTCCCTTGTGGCAATTGCTCTTCTGGGGTCTGACCCAGCTGGTTTTGTGTGGCCAGATATCGGAGCAGCACCAGAGGATCCACCTGTCTTCTAGCCCGATGGTGACCACCAGGCGTAACCAGGGCAACGAGTGGGTTTCTTTTGTCCTCCCACTCTATTTGTAAAATTATTCTTTTGAAGCGTTTAGCCGGCGAGCACGTGTTAGCTCGTATTGCACCTTTATTTACTGTCTGCCTACGGGCTGTAACATGATTGACAAATCCTAGGGTTGACCATGTATTGACTAAAACTCTTGCTAGTCCTGACATTTTGTACGACTAGCTTCATGATCATCCAATATGTAATGTATGGGACGCCTTACTATTGTATATTGATGCTCTAATATTTTGTGACTGTTACTACTTGCTTGTGATTGAGACAATAGGTTTGTTCTTGACCATAGGAGACTGATGGATTATAGTTAAACCATCATATATCTAGACAGCCGTGACCGTATAGTGACGTGGATTCCATTTCATTATACGTAGCTGGCTATGTCTGCCCCCGCTCTCCAGTATTCTGGTTCTGGGGCGTGACATGGTTTTAGTGGTGGCCCATGCAGGTCTTGTAAATCAAGATATGTGAGGGTTTACCAAATAGATGTCTCAATCAGTATTCGCCCTTGATCTCTGCTCGTATCTTCAAATCCCTGAGAATCTTGACCTGATCACATGCTTGTATCGTTGATATGTCATGGTCCTTCCTTATTGTTCCCTATGTCGTCTTCTTCAGCGGCATTATTCCTGGACCTACCGATCAGCAAGGCGGTGCACCTCCCGCGGACCAGCAGCAACCTGGAGATCAAGCCCAGCATTCAGGAGTAGCCTCCAGAGTCATGCCTACCGAAGGAGAACCCCCAATTCAGCCCGTCCAGCCTGCAGAGCCTGATGATGGCACTTTGGTGGGTCTCATCAGGTCCCTATTAGCTTCCCAGGATCGTCGCGGAGATGCCTTGCACTAGGCGATGGCAGATGCTTTGACTAGAGGAGGTCATCAGGGTAATAGCGCGGCCAACAGCTTCAAACGTTTGAACCCTTCCTTCTTCGATGGCAGTGAAGATGCGATCGCTGCAGATGCATGGCTTCAGGACACAGAGGTGATTCTAGAAGCAGCCAGGACTCCAGAGAACGAGAAGGTGGCCGTAGTGCGCCTGCAGTTACTAGATCTTGCCCGCAGCTGGTGGGCAGCGCAGGCCGATAGATTAGTGGCCCCTATTTCATGGGTAGTATTCAGGGAGAGATTCCAGACCAAGTATTTTGATGCTGTAGCTCGGTATGATCTACAGACGAGATTCACCAATCTGAAGCAGATGGGCAGGACGGTCGATGGATATGCGGCCGAGTTCTCCAGGCTTAGCAGGTTTGCTTCCACCTTGGTGGCGACCGAGTTCGATAGAGCCCAGCGGTTCCAGCAGGGGCTCCACCTAGAGATTTTATTGGCGGTAGAGCAGTTTGAGCATCAGACTTTTGATGCAGTGTTGAGAGCAGCCCGGAGGTATGAATACACCTCCCAGAGGATCGTGGATAGGACCGGAGGTCGGAAGCGATCTCACGGCCAGATGAATCAGTCTTCAGCACCAGCCCCGGCAGCCAGGGCTTTGACCATTGGAGCTCCGAGGCGGGCGGCCTCAGTGTCGTCGGTTCAGCATTCCACCCCGACACACCCTCAGCAGCAGAAGCAGAAGCAGTCTTCTGCAGTAGGATGTTCACACTGCGGGAAGCCAGGGCATGTGGTATCCGAGTGTCGCAGAGCACAGGGTTTGTGCCTGGTTTGTGGTGCCCCAGACCACAGGATTGGAAACTGCCCGAACAGGGGGAGTTCATCGACCTTCTCTAGTCCTTCAGTTAGAGGACCAGCACCAGTCCAGCAGCAGCAGCTGCTGCAGTACCCGTTCCCGAGGTCATTGCTGACGCAGGCCCAGGCATTCCAGCAGCAGAGACCGCAGCAGTATTCCCAAGCCCAAGCCCTGATCCAGAGCAGGCAGAGGAATTTTCAGCAGAGGGGACCCGCACCCAGAGGACATGGTCAAGTGCTGGCTTTGACCATGGGAGAAGAAGGAATAGCACCAGGTGAGGTGGTGGCAGGTACTATTCTCGTCAACACCTTTCCAGCTTCAGTATTATTTGATTCTGGTGCCTCGCATTCATTTATGTCTGCACAATTTGCGACACGGGTAGGATTGGAGCCCGAGTCATTATCAGTGAGGCTCAATATACTTACTGGTAATGGACTTGTGGGAGTAGATAGAGTATTTTTTTCGTGTCGGATCGTAGTTAGCGGTAGAGAATTCCCCGCTAGATTGATAGAGTTTCCGATGGCCGATTATGATGTGGTCTTAGGGATGGATTGGTTGAGGGACCAGTATGCTAGAATAGACTGCCACATTGGCAGGGTTATTTTTAGCATTCCCGGCGAGCAGAAATTTTCCTTCTCCCGAGGCGAAGTTGAACATTCTCCTCCATTATTGCGGATGGCAGTAGTAGCAGTGCAATTGCCTCGGATAGTCGAAGAGTTTCCAGATGTTTTCCCAGAAGAGCTTCCAGGGATGCCGCCAGAGCGAGAGATCGAGTTTACCATCGACTTGATTCCCGGGACAGCCCCAGTGTCAGAGAGAGTCTACAGGATGGCGCCGTCAGAGCTGGAGATATTATACAAGATGATTGAAGAACTCAGAACCAAGGGGTTCATTCGTGCTAGTGGATCACCTTGGGGAGCCCCGATGCTTCTTGTAAAAAAGAAGGATGGTACGTCCAGATTGTGTGTTGATTATCGTACCTTGAACTCAGTGACAATCAAGAACAGATACCCTCTCCCGAGGATAGATGACTTGTTTGATCAACTCAGAGGGGCGTCAGTATTTTCGAAGATTGACTTGCGGTCAGGATACCACCAGATCAAAGTCAGAGAGCAGGACATCCCGAAGACAGCTTTCAGATCTAGGTATGGGCATTGGGAGTTCCTTGTGATGCCATTTGGAGCAACCAATGCGCCGGCTGTATTCATGGACCTCATGAATCGCATCTTCATGCCTTATTTGGATCAGTTCGTGATTGTGTTCCTAGACGACATCCTGGTCTACAGTAAGAGTGAGGCGGAGCATGAGCATCATCTCAGAATTGTCCTCCAGATTCTCAAAGAGCACCAGTTGTATGCCAAGTTTAGTAAATGCGAGTTCTGGCTCGATCGCATTTCGTACTTGGGTCATATCATCACCCGAGGAGGAGTTGAAGTGGATCCCCAGAAGATCGTGGCCATTGAGTCGTGGCCGGTACCTAGCACAGTGGCAGAAATTCGCAGTTTTCTTGGCTTGGCCGGCTACTACCGGCGATTTGTTTCAGACTTTGCTCGAATTTCCGCGCCATTGACCCAATTGACCCGCAAGGATGTGCAGTTTGCTTGGACAGCAGAGTGCTAGGATTCTTTTGAGAAGTTGAAGCGAGGCTTGATGATGGCTCCTATTCTCACGCTTCCAGATGGGACTGGAGGATTCTCAGTGTATTGTGATGCTTCGGACAGAGGTTTAGGATGTGTTCTGATGCAGCATGGGAAGGTAATAGCTTATGCGTCGCGACAACTTCGTGATCATGAGAGGAATTACCCAACCCATGACTTGGAGCTGGCAGCAATAGTGTTTGCACTTAAGTTGTGGAGGCACTACCTATACGGAGATAGGGTGGAAATTTTCACCGACCACAAGAGCCTGAAGTATGTTTTCACCCAGAAGGATCTCAACATGCGTCAGAGGAGATGGCTAGAGCTGCTTGTGGATTATGATGTCAACTTGCAGTATCACCCAGGGAAGGCCAACGTTGTTGCGGATGCATTGAGCAGGAGAGCGGAAGTTTATTTCCTGACAGCGCAACCAGAACTGTTAGCCGATCTTCAGAAGATGGGTATAGAAGTTGTCCTCCCTTCCAGTGTGGCATTGATGGCCAGCATGCAAGTTCAGTCCACTATAGTCGAGAGGATCCGGATGGCACAGTCAGCAGATTCCAAGCTTCAGCGACTTAGAGCAGAGTGTGAGACAGGACGAAGACCAGAGTTATGTATCCATGAAGACGGTACACTTCGACATGGTAAGCGTCTTTGTGTACCCAGTGGAGATATCAGACAGAAGATCATGGCAGAGTCCCACAGTTCGCAGTATTCTATTCATCCCGGTGGCACGAAGATGTACCGTGATATCCGCCAGCACTTTTGGTAGAATGGCATGAAGAGGGAGATAGCCCGGTTTGTCTCTCATTGTTTAGTCTGCCAACAAATTAAGACTGAACATCAGAGACCAGCTGGACTACTTCAACCGTTGCCGATTCCTGAGTGGAAATGGGAGCATATAACCATGGATTTTGTGACTGGATTGCCTAGATCCCCGGCTGGCAGAGACGCTATTTGGGTTGTCATAGACAGGCTCACGAATGTGGCTCACTTTCTCCCGTTCAGAGTTGGTCAGTCGACGGCTCAGCTAGTGGAGATGTATCTCCGGCAGATTGTCAGATTGCACGGTGTACCAGTCAGTATCACTTCAGACAGAGATTCAAGATTTACGTCGCACTTTTGGCGTAGTCTGCAAGAAAGTTTGGGAACTCACCTCCAGTTCAGTTCAGCTTATCACCCGCAGACAGATGGCCAGTCGGAGCGTACGATCCAGACTCTTGAAGATATGTTGCGGTCATGTACACTCGACTTTGGTGGTTCGTGGAAAGATCACGTGCACCTGGTGGAGTTCTCGTACAACAACAGTTTTCAGGCCAGTATCCAGATGGCACCGTTCGAGGCATTGTATGGTAGGAAGTGTCGATCCCCGCTAGCCTGGGATGATGTTGGAGAGAGGCAGATGCTTGGTCCGGAAATGATTGCTCAGACCGTTGAAGTGGTCAGAAGAGTCAGAGATCATCTTCGAGTTGCCCAAGATCGCCAGCGTCATTGGGCTGATTCTCATCGGCGCCCTCTTGAGTTTTCTGTCGGCGACCATGTATTCCTGAGGATTTCGCCTAACCGTGGCGTCATTCGTTTCGGCGTGCGGAGAAAACTTAGTCCTAGGTATATAGGGCCATTCGACATTCTGGAGCGAGTAGGAGATGTATCCTATCGTCTCGCTCTTCCACCGTCGCTACGTGAGGTGCATGACGTATTCTATGTATCCCAACTGCGACGGTATATTCCAGACCCGAGCCACATCCTGGATCATTCGGAATTGGTTGTTGGTACCAACCTTTCGTATGAGGAGAGACCCGTGTCTATATTGGACCGAAGAGAGAAGACACTCAAGAACAAGACTATCAAGTTAGTCCGAGTTGCTTGGGGTCATCACTCTTTGGGTGAGTCGACGTGGGAGCGTGAGGATGATATCCGATCGCGATATCCCGACCTGTTTGACTCGTAAGGTATAATGTCTTCCTTATGCCTTATGCTTTCAATTCCTTGCTTGAATAAATGACTGCATGATAGACTGCTTGTTATAGCTTACGATTAGTATAGCTTGTCCTTGCAATTCTAGCCTCTTGATTAAATTCTGAGGACGAAATTCTTTTAAGGTGGGTAGAGTTGTAATGCCTATAGTTCGTATTACGTATCTTGGTATACGTGTACGTATTCTTGACTCGTATTGCGTATTTTCCTGCATGGTTATTTTGGCATGTCATTGGATATGGCTTAGCTTGGTTCGGCTTAGCTTGGTTTGGTTTGCTTGTGGGTTCATCATGAACCAAAAGAAAACCCCCACCTACCACCCCCACCCTCATTTATATTTCCACCTAATTCTCTCTCTCTTCATTTATTCTTCTCCTTCACTTCTTCTTCTCCACCATTTACTCTTCCACCTACCAGGAAAGAGAGCTAGACAAGTGCAAACTTGCTTCATGATGGATCTCAAGTTTTATTGCTCCATTCTCTTCCTTACTTGATTTTAAGACTCCTTAGAACTTGGCCTTTTTCATTTTGATGGATAATTTCTTGTAGATCTAAGTTTATAACTTTTCGGTTTTCTTGGTTTTGATCTCTAAAACTTGGTTATTTTAAAAACTAATGGTTCTATGTTGTAGAGAATTTAATTTCAAGCAGTTTTGGCTTTTGTTTCGCTTGATTTCGACTTCGGATGAGGAAGTTATGGCCAAAACAATTTTGGTCAAACTTCTATGTTCATCTGCAGCATGAGGCACATGTCGCAGTTGGCCGCATATGATGTCGCTGTTGAGCCGCATGTCGCAGTTGGCCGTATATGATGTCGCTGTTGAGCCGCATGAGGCACATGTCGCAGTTGGCTGCATATGATGTCGCTGTTGAGCCGCATGAGGCACATGTCGCAGTTGGCCGCATATGATGTCGCAAAATGAGCCGCATGAGGCACATGTCGCAGTTGGCCGCATATGATGTCGCTGTTGAGCCGCATAGGCCGCATATCGCAGTTGGCCGCATAGGATGTCGCTGTTGAGCCGCATAAGCCGCATGTCGCAGTTGGCCGCATATGATGTCGTTGTTGAGCCGCATAGGCCGCATGTCGCAGTTGGCCGCATATGATGTCGCTGTTGAGCCGCATAAGCCGCATGTCGCAGTTGGCCGCATATGATGTCGTTGTTGAGCCGCATAGGCCGCATGTTGCAGTTGGCCGCATATGATGTCGCTGTTGAGCCGCATAAGTCGCATGTCGCAGTTGGCCGCATATGATGTCGCAGTTGAGCCGCATGAGCCGCATGTCGCAGTTGGCCGCATATGATGTCGCTGTTGAGCCGCATAGGCCGCATGTCGCAGTTGGCCGCATATGGTGTCGCAGTTGAGCCGCATAAGCCGCATGTCGCAGTTGGCCGCATATGATGTCGCAGTTGAGCCGCATGTCGCAGTTGGCCGCATAAGATGTCGCAGTTGAGCCGCATAGGCCGCATGTCGCAGTTGGCCGCATATGGTGTCACAGAATAGGCCGTATAATGCATATTTTGACTATTTCTAACTGTTATATGTCCTAATTGACCGAATTGTGGCTCGAATTTCTCCCAACTTCCAACGTGGAAGTTGTAGATCTTTTCCTTGGCATCAAGAATATGTCACTAAGTTATTTTATGCAAGTTTCTCTCATTCATAATATTGTAAGAATAGAACACGATAGTGGCCCGCTGTGGCGCACTCTTGACAAGTAGACTGACATGATATATCTCGGCATGCTGTTACGACAACTAGCCTGACATGACAAGTATGAAAGACTTGGACACCGTGGACGATTGTGTTTGTACAAATAAACTAGTACTGTCTTGCATCATGTCTAGGATGGGGACCCCTGAGTACCACGGTCAGGGGTACCTACTGAAATTGACTAAGGCTAATTAACTAGAATGATTCAGTAGTCATGAAGAGATTCCCAGCTACAGGCAATCCCGTTATCTGGGCGCATTCAGTGGACTTGTAGCCTACCGACGAGTAGGGCACATTTCCAGCACACAGTCATGTGTTGCATTCTTCCTAAACGGACATTCGACCTGGATAACCGGATGGTCTGCAGGGCTTGTGGCTGTTGGGATAATCTCATTGCATCTTGCTAGTAACTAGGTTTGTGATAACCCTAGTTAGTTAAAAGTATCAAGCCGTACTCTTGATTGGCCGTGATTGATTGGATGGAGTTTATTCCAGCTTAGTCTTATCTTGATCCTATGCAAGATTGTGACATGACATGATTATTGATACTTGTCTTAACAATAACGATCGGGGGTCCAGTTCTGTTCAGGCGAAGGGTTACAACCCCGGTCCTTGTTTGGTTTAAGGGTTGTAACCTGGCTCCCGGAGCAGTTCTGTGTCCTCTCTTCGTTTATTGTCTTATTGCAACCCCATGCCATGTTCGTCATGTTTTACCTTACCTTAATACCATGATTATTTATACTGGCCTTAGCAATAAAGATCAGGGGTCCAGTTCTGTTCAGGCGAAGGGTTACATCCCCGGTCCTTGTTTGGTTTAAGGGTTGTAACCTGGCTCCCGAAGCAGTTCTGTGTCCTCTCTTCGTTTATTGTCTTCACTGTACCAATAGTATTTGAGACGGGTTTCTATTCAGGTGAAGGGCTGCAACTCCGGTCCTTGTTTGGTTTAAGGGTTGTGACCTGGCTACTTGAATAGTTTCCTCGTACTCAGTTTACTGTTGTTATCTCTATTATTATCAGTTCTTTATTTATTATCTTTAATATTCTATTGTGATATGCTGGTTTTAGTTCCTAAGTGAAGCCTCCCTTGTGGCACTTGCTCTTCTGGGGTCTGACCCAGCTGGTTTTGTGTGGCCAGATATCGGAGCAGCACCAGAGGATCCACCTGTCTTCCAGCCCGATGGTGACCACCAGGCGTAACCAGGGCAACGAGTGGGTTTCTTTTGTCCTCCCACTCTATTTGTAAAATTATTCTTTTGAGGCGTTTAGCCGGCGAGCACGTGTTAGCTCGTATTGCACCTTTATTTACTGTCTGCCTACGGGCTGTAACATGATTGACAAATCCTAGGGTTGATCATGTATTGACTAAAACTCTTGCTAGTCCTGACATTTTGTACGACTAGCTTCATGATCATCCAATATGTAATGTATGGGACGCCTTACTATTGTATATTGATGCTCTAATATCTTGTGACTGTTACTACTTGCTTGTGATTGAGACAATAGGTTTGTTCTTGACCATAGGAGACTGATGGATTGTAATTAAACCCTCATATATCTAGACAGCCGTGACCGTATAGTGACGTGGATTCCATTTCATTATACGTAGCTGGCTATGTCTGCCCCCGCTCTCCAGTATTCTGGTTCTAGGACGTGACACGCGATGCTTGAGAAGATTTATGCAGATGACAACAGAACAGACATATTCAGAAGGTTGTTCCAAGAGAAAAGTTCGAGTATTGCAGGAGGATCGTCGGGAAGACGATCCCCTCCACGTAGTTGTGAAGGAGGAGATTTGTTGGAGTAGGTGGGGTTACCAACCTATGTGAAAAATATCCCGGAGTCGGATTAGGTATTTCTATATATAATAGAAATATTCAAATAGATTTGGATTGGATATTTCTATATATAGTAGAAATATTCCAATAGAGTTGGATTGGGTATTCCTATATATAATATGAACATATCAATGATTTAGATTGAGTATTCTTACATATAGTAGAATACCTCAATTAGTTGTAGGTTTGAGGTTATATATACTAGGTATTTCCTCACCATAAAATATATCTCAAAAAGTGAACAATAGTGTTTTACAACTTTTGAGAGAGAAAGGATTGAAGACTATTGTGAAAAAGATATCGCTTCGAAAAAAATTTCAACATCTCTTGTTCTTCGGATTCTACAATCAAATTTTCTTTTTTCAAATGAGTTATGGTGATCCTTGTTAGATCGAAAAGAGTTTGTATTCTCTATATTCCATTAGTGGAAGTTCTTCAAGGTTGGACTCCGATCATCCCGTAATTTTTTTCATTTGGATTTTCCACATCAAAAATATCTATGTTCGCGATTTGTGTTTAGCGTTTTTTATTTGTGTACTTTTGCTCAATTCTCGCGCAAAACTCCCTGATTTGGAGGAACGTTTGTAGTGCTTCATTCTCAACATGCCCGTCCCTAGTGTCAGCTGCTGGAGAAATCATTTTTAAAAGATAGAGACATGATGTAGTGTATAGTATTCATTGAACAAGGATCTCTGAGAAGACAATATGCACAATTGCACCAAAGGATGGGACCAGTTGCCTACTGAAACATGTGGACCTAGTAAAACGCCTCCAACATTTTCTTACAATTGTGCCATGATGAAAATGAACGTGGATAAATAAATAAATAAAATTGTTCCTTCGACAATGCAAAATCATTTACTTAGCATATTTAGTTTATATGAAATTTAATCAAACATCCTCAATATATGAGCCAGATACACCAACACTCAAGCCACTAGGTCAATTTAAAGTTGAAACTTAACTTCTAGTTTATAGGTCTGGATTTTTATCTTACAAACTTCACATCATATAAAACACAGATATTTTTTCCCTATTTCCTTTTCATACCAAGATAAAGATAGGTGAATACTTTCATCAAGATAATGAACATGATTAATTTTATCTAGAAACTCTCTTCCCCATTGAATTAATTGCCAATCTTGCTAAATTATAGAAAGTTTTATTCAGAATACATAAACAATTCCCTCTAATCTTCTCCACCGGCACAACCATGATTCATTCTAGGCAAACTCTAATCATACCTGAAAATCCCCTTCCAAAGTTGGTCTCAGAATAGCCTTTTGTAGATAATTTAAAGAAACTTACTAAAATGAGGCATAGTTGATCCCTGTACATATACTTACAGTAAGCTACTACGGAAAAAAGTCGCAAGCACGCATGCAGAAGGAAGCAGTTAATGATGTATAGTCGAGCTCTCGAGCTACAGTCAAGCTTACGAGTTACGGGCATCAACAGCTTCCTTAAGTTCTCCCCAGAGCCAAGCTTACGAGTTACGGGCATCAACAGCTTCCTTAAGTTTTCTCCCCAGAGCATATGCAAGTGGAGGTGGCACGGCATTGCCAATCTGCCTGTGCTTGTTTTGAATGGTACCAGAAAATTGGTAACTATCAGGAAAGCCCTGCATGTATCAGTAGAGGCTGTAGTCAAAAACTGAACGGAAGCTAAGCAACACAATTTGGTAACATAAGGCCCGTTTTGACAATTTACTTCTGTACCGTTTAGACTATAAGATCCTAGAGCATGAGCGATGAAAAGCAACAGTACTTTCTTTGCTCATTCATGCAAGCAGTTTCATCCATGTTCAATGTTATCATATTTTAGTATGACTTCAGGAAGTTTACTTTATATAGGTGTACAACATTCCTTCAACATTCAAGGTATTCATCTAGAGTATAGTAAAACTGAGGATTGTGCAAATGAATGACAAGTATCCGAAAGTGAAAAACGCTACCAATAAGTACATATGTGGACATGGCTATGCACTCTGCATGGCTAAATAAAGAAGACAAAGTCTATTACTTCTGCATATATAGAGAAGAAAAAACAGAAATATCAACGCTAATACTATCCCATTCAAAGGATGAGAAAGGGGCAATTACCTGAGATCGTGCGCACTCACGGACCGTGAGAATTCTGTCTTGCTCAGGGTGAAAACACATGCCAACTTTGCCCATTGGCTGGGGATCTGTTATAGAAGTTGGGAAGTTTCCTTCCCAGTCCAATCTTCCATACAATCCCTTCCACTGGTTGTGCCTCTTGGCAGTATTTGGCAGACACCAGGGTATCAAGTCCACCATTTGCCCAGTTGACAATTTTACCTGCGTTTTTGCAAAATACGCATGATAACTCAAACATTAAGTAACCATCCATATTAATCATATATTGCACGACAAATGTGCATGTAATAACAACACAGCAATTTCCAGTAATATTAGCAAAAAAAAGGCAGTACCTTTTCATCTGGCAGCTCACGCCAATCAGCTCCCGGTCGTTTTGGAATGTGCTGACACCGAATGAGATTCAGCTCATTCATTTCCTTTGAAATGTGATCATTCAAGGCTTGCATATTCCCTCTGATATTCTTTTGGAACCATGACACCGGATCACTTCCATACTTGGATAAGAGAAAAGTATAGAAAAGTGAGAAATGCCAGTCATGAATGTTCATTTCACATATGAAACCACCTAGTGAGAACTGCAAAGAAATGAGCTATCGAGGAATTTCTAGTATAACATATTGGAATAAAAGAGCTTGCCGCAAAAGTCATTCATCAAAAGGTGAGAAAAAGCAACCAAGGTACCAACAAAAATATATGCATAGTAAGGTAAGGGTCCAGAATAATTACATTAATAGTAGGTTTTGATGCTCCATTTTCGACTGGTGGAAGATCTCCTATAGTGTCTCTTACAGTTATCGACCTGAATGGAGCCCCTCCAGCAGTGCTGCGAACAGCAGCATAGTGCATATCTCCGTGCAAAGATATCTTTAGCTCAGGACCAGCAAAGACATTCTTCGGTTCTGGCCACTCAGGAAGCACTTCTCCTGGAGCAGCTGCCCAAATAAATGCCCTTTTCCTCGACTGGGAAACGCCATAAGCTCCAGCATCCAGAATTCCAAATCTCACCTGGAAAACACCAACACCAGAAAAAGGAATCTCTGACACTTCAGTTCTAAACATGAGATTATGCCATGTAAAAAACCAGAAATATAATTACACTTGCAACCAATTAGTGTGGCATTGATCAAGAGAAGAGAAAGATGACCCATACCTGATAACCCATCTCTAAAAGTGAAGCAACAGTCAATCTGAATGTTTGACCTTTGTTGAAAGACACAAAATTCCTAACATTTTCTAAAAGGAAGAACCTTGGCCGAAAATACTCGGCAAAAGATAGAAATGCTAAGATCATCTCACACTGAACCTTGCTCCAATTGCTATGATTAAATCGGTTCATCCCAGAAAACCCCTGAAAAGAAAAGTATAAATAAATAAAAAAGACGTTTCCTAAATAAAGAAATTAAATGTGTAGCTTCAAGTACAAGTATAATGTAACCAGGCTAAAAACTGACCTGACATGGAGGTCCCCCATTAATGAAATCCACTTGACCAGGCATTGGCAGATTGTTTAGCTTCTCTTTGTCCATCCCTGCCGCTAATTCAGCAGCCTCACTAGTTGAGATGCAATCATCTGTATCGCCACACTTCTCCATAATAGCTCTGCACAACCATTTAGATCCAGAAGTGCAAAAAAGAAGTGCATCAGAATGTGTGTATATATAATAGAAAATGTATCAGGATCATTAAGCAAGTACACCACCTCAAAATCACATTGCAGTTATCAATAAACATCACTGTATCAGGATGGTTCTGGCAAAATGCTTCTCCAGCAGGTTGTTCATATTCAATCGCCCACTTTGTAAGAGAAACACCTAATATTCCGGGAGTAGCATACAACGAGATATCATTTTACTATCATGTCACATGTTCCTAGTTCATTGTAAACAAGCTAAAGGAGATATACCGGATTGTTGTAACCCCTCAGATAAGCCACCACAACCCGCAAAAATATCTAAAGTAGCCAAGCGGGTTTCTTGAGGCACATCCTTCCGAGGACCAACATCTTGCTCTTCTCCTTTGCATACATCCTTCCCCTTTTGCTTTCTTGAAGAACTGTTAGCTGATTTTGGAGTTGCAGACCAGAGCTTGACATTGGCAGGCAACTGCTTTGCAGAATAATCAAGTGCACACAGGGAATAACAATTAAAAAAATTCTAATGTTAACTACAATCGAGGCAAAATTAACAACAAATATACCTGCTTAACAGCTCCTTTGGCAGGGTCATAAGAATATTCACAAAAGAAGACATGATCAACAATCACAGGGAAGTCCAAATTTGGAAGATCAATTTTCTTTCTGACTTCACACTTCCCTTCTAACATCTCCACAGGAACATAGTCTACATCATCGCTGTAGTACACCTAGATTTCATGCAGTCACAAAGTCGTTAAAATGAAATATGATAAAAGGATTAAAAATAAGAGGGAAACACACTACGGCAAAAGTTTAGAATATCTGTTTGAAAAGGTATGTTACCATGTATCCTTGCAAAAAAATATGAGAATAACTCAACACAAAAAAAGAAGGAAATTTGGGAGGCTCTTACTTCTCTGATATCAGAGCAATAACCCTTCTCTGCTGAAATATCTTCTGGTCTGTAAAACCTTCTCACTTTAACCTTGGTAGACACAGGAGTCGGTTGCTTACACCCTGCAGAAACCTCAATCTCTAATAACTGGCACACAACATAGGCTTTAAGTCCCACATTCCTTCCGGATTTGAAAGTTCCGCGGTCTTCATCCTCTTCAACAAAAAACTGTGGTCTCACATACAGAAAACCTTGAACACTGTATTCAATTTTATTGTAGATAAAACTTTTCTTGGAACAAATTTTAAATTCATCCTCTTGGATTTCTCTTTCTTTGCAGGAGTTACAAACCCCAGTTCCGAGGCCCAAATTGTCAAATGGAAGGGTGAAGAAGGCACCTCTCTCAGGCCAATATAAGCTTTTGCAGTAGTATTCCAAGGGAAGCCCTTTCCTTTTCCTTTCTTCTGCCTTTGCTCTGTCAATTTTATAAGCATTAGCATACTCTTTTCTATAGTTATGACCCCATGCTAGAAGACGGATATCAACAGTTACAGTTTCTTTGACATCTTCCAATTCAAATTCCAAGCATTGGTTAGTCAAAAACACTTCCCTTTCATTTGCAGTATTCCCTAGAAGAGTTTGAATACCTCTCTGCATCACCCGGCCATGCAACATTTTCAAACCGTCACTTTTTTCAAACATGAACTCCACAAAGTAAATAGCAGGCAGCTCTACTGACTCATCAGCATCTATTGTTACTGCTCCACCTACAGCAATAACATTCCCACGAACAGTTGCACATCTATAAAGTTCTTCTCCAGAGTCCATTTTTCCAGTTGGTTCTCCTTCCCATCTTATCTCTTTTTTTGTGGTCTTGGACTTGCAAGACCTTGTAGTTGAACGTGGGTTAGAAGTCTTCTCTTCTTGAACTGATATTTTCTCTTCTTCCACTTCATCCTCAATCTCTTCCTGCTCCTCCTCTACTTCTTCCTCTTTCAAGTCATTGCCATTTCCTTCCTTTGAGTCCTCTGGAAAGTAATTTGAATAGTAATCTCCCCAGACTCTATTAATCAGCTTTGTTGTTGTCGCCCGCATTACTTTTCGTTTGGATAATACTGGTGCAGCTTGAGCACTTGGATTCAAGTTTGCTTGCTTTTGGACTGTGACCTTTTTCTTCATGACAAGTTTTGTGTGATGTCTCTGCAACATCTTGTCTGAAAGACCACTGACAAATGCACACTTCCTAATTGTTTCATCAGGATACTCAGCAAACTGTTGAAGAATAATTTGCCCATGCACTACCACATATCGCTCTACTAGTCCAAGATTTGATGAAATATGTGAAGGATGATCCTTGTCAAATTGTGAAACTTTCTTAATCACATCTGTAAATGAAAGCTTTGATGCTCGGCTCTGTTCTTTCAACAAGGTGATAATACTTATTGCAAGCCTTGCAGTTTTCAGGACAGTTTCATACCATGGTGCATACTGCCTTGTTGGTTTCCCTAGCCTGTACCTGTAATCAGAAAAATATATAAGCATCTGAGATACATTTCACAAACCTGACAACAAATTCCTTTAAAAAAATTAAGTTGTCTCTGATTTGTTTAGAGTGAGGAACGAAGACTATTCATAATGATTACTATATCAAAGTTCAGCAATCTAAGTAGCCAAAGCCTCAAACTTTGGATCCTACATTGAGTTAACCGACCAAATACAACGATAGAATTAACCTAGTGTATACTTCTTTGTGATCCCCCGCATTTATCGAACTAGTGCCCTATCTCAAATTCATAAGCACCTTGGAATCAAGTGCTCAATGTCACGAGCAGTCTCACTTCTTTCACTTACATAGGTAATTCTCATTGATTGACTTCTATGATCCGCATTGTCCAAACAAACCTAGACTTACTGCAGGTTGAATGGAAACAGAGATTGATTTATCCATCCTTGTGATGTACATAACCGAGTACAAGTATGTGTGGATTAACACTAAACTTCCTAGACATATATCAACCATAATAAGACCTTTGATTTATGATAAATAATGTTTATCCCAGCCTTTGCTACTTAAGCAAACACAACAGATAATCTTTCAGAGAATTGTGCACCTTCCTCAAAAGGTAAGATTCAGAAAGTCCCTGAGAAACTCCATACCATAGTTCGCAGTATCGGCCAATACCGATCAGATACGACCAATACCGATACGTTTTGGCATGTCCTGATCCGATACCGACCGATACCCGACACTGACCGATACTGACATTGGGGGTCTCTTTTTCAGTCAATTTGACAAAGAAAATTGAACGAAAAAGACCAATCAGCAAGGTAAAAGCATAGAAAGGTTATAAAAGCATGTAAAAGAAGAAAACTTATCTATCGTATGTAAATCAATCGGTACGGGTGACTACTACTTTATTTAATTTCAAAACTACTAAGAAACAGCACTGAAAATATTAAAAGGGTTAATTACACTGACCTCCCCTATGTTTCATGAGTATTGCAGGGACTGTCCATATTCCGAAAATAATTACACTGACCACCCCTCTCCTTTGTAAATTTTATTAACCATAGGAGTGGCCAGTGTTATTAGTTTCTATAGAAAATAGAAACTATAGGAGACGTCCGTGTAATTAGTTTCAAAGCATAGGTGGTCTGTGTAATAAGTGTAAAACATAGAGGTAGTTAATGCAATTAACCCAATATTAAAATTATGCCTAAATGTATAAAATATATTTTCTAAAATATTAATAATTATTTGTTTTAATATACCAAAAAATCCAATACTCTGATTGAAACCTCTGATAATGCCGATACCGTTGATCCTGATACTCATAGGAATGGTCCAATACCGATACTTTGAACCTTGCTCCATACACTAGATGCAGTTTATCAAAAACCTCAAAAGCTGAGGGTGGTACATTTAGAACGTCCTAGCCTTGCTTTGAAGTAAACCATCTAACCACTTTCGGCAAGTCCTATTGGTGATATGAATTGAAATGGAGAAAATATTACATATATTCAATAATTTCAACAGCCATTTCCCTAAAAGAATGCCTTTGCAGCAGGGAGAGAGGGAGAGAAAGTACCATGCCACATCAGTTCGGATTGATATAAAGATCATAGAAGAGCCAAACTCTACTACCCATTCCTTAACTGCACTCAAGTAAATTGGAACCCCTTCACTGTCCATGAAACTGGATGAGCTTGAAGAAGACTGGCCTAGATCACCTTCTAGGCAGAATCCACTTCCATCATCCTCTCTCATGTTTCCTGATCCAAAAATAGTAACATCATCTTCAGCACAAGGCCTCATTGGAAGAAGCTCCAATGGAACCAGCCTCGAGTCAGAATTGTACAAAGCCCAGTTGTTAAGAACTCTTCTTGGAAGGTCAGGATACAGCAAGCTTATATCACTCTCAAAAAAGATATATTCATCCATTTCTTGAACAGCAGGCTTGTAATATGCAGGTAGAGGGTAGTCATTTGCAATCTCAGTCTCACTGATCTTGATGTAAATATTCTTTTGAGAAGTTACTGGACGACTGTTCTGCTGCCTCATTGATTTCCAATCTTCCTGCTCTTGCAATATTCTTGCTAGTTTCCCATCCTCATCTTCCACTTCAATGCTTTCTTGTTCCTTGATCTTCAAGCTCCCATTCGAGACTTGTGCAGGCATCCTGTTAGAGTCTACTCTGCATTTATATTGATCCTTTAAAGCAACAAGAGCTGGAAGTGATGCTAAACTTACACCACCATTTTCTGAAGCATCATCCAGTCCAATTAGTTGATTGTATATGAAATCACCAAGGGAGATCACAAAATCTCTGCTACTTAATCCACCAGAAAAACTCTTGGTTCCACTCATAGAACGGACAACCCCAGCAAGCAATTCTTCAAGGCTCAACTTTGGATTTCCACCAACAGATGGGACTAGCTTTCTGTAGACCTGCACACAGGTATTTGCCTTCTCATAGAAATGTTCATAGAATTTTCTGTAACTGCCAGCCGGTTTTACACATTCGTAGTCTGCAATTTCTGTTGAAATCCAAATTACAGGATCCCCCTCTTCATAACCAGATATTGACCAACTTTCAATGCGCCCAAAACCTTCACATTTAACTGCTGTCTCCTTTGCCTTCTCCAAATTCTCATCCATTGGCAAGACAAGAGCAGTGATGAAAAAATCATCAATTTCAGACATTTCAAAAGGTTGTGGGTTTCCATCAGCATCATGCAAGACAAAGTCCAAAAGTTTTCTGCACGGCGGATTATCCTCTGGACCGATTCGGGTGAAGTCAACAGCAACATTCTCTTCTAGCTCTACATGATCTTTCTTAGTTTTAATGGTTGAGGATTTTACAGACACCCTGGCAGATTTTTCCTTGAAATCCGAACATGCAGCAGCTCGCTTTGGCCTCTTGCAAACTCCTTTGTCTTCACTGTTAGCAAGACCCATACGTTTCCCTAGTGCAGTCTTTGTTGTTGCACCTCCAGATTTGCTGTTGTCTTTATTTTTGCTTTTCTTTGCTGGAGATTTTCCACTACCCTTCTTTCCTTTCATACCTAAAAATTATAACAGTTAGATGTAACACGCAATCAAAATTATAAGTGAAGCTTGAAGGAAGCACGGACACATCACATGTCGATGTAAAATCCATCTGCACTGAGCAGACACCGGAATTGAATAATTTTGTGAACTCATCATGAAAAAACAATGAAATATTAGAAATAACAGGCAGAAAGAATTGGCCTCTTCCTGTACATAAAAAGTGTTTGTATGTGAATGTTGCATGTGTCTGGCAAACACAACAAGAACAAAAACCTTTGTCCCAAAAATATCCAAGTATCCAAATAGCCGAACACATTTATGTTTTGTTGTTGTTGCTGCTGAATAAATGAGAAACAAATAATACAAGGAAATGTGATATAACAAGGAGGAGATCAAAGACCATTCAAGATGAGAAAATTATACTGCATTAACAAGATGAGGCACAGAGAAAAATGTTGAGCACAATAAACCATGATACAAAAATGGTTTCATTACTATAACAAAAGTTGCAAATCAGATGCATTAAGCCCCTGTCAGAGCTAGTTAGAGCACAAAATAAACTGTCATGCAACGTTATTTAATGTATAGTGAAACTAGTAGTAACTACGCAAATTTGATAGAGTTGATACTATCATGCTGTAAAACATATGCAAAACTTTTGCTAAAGCCATGGATAAGAAGCATGCATAAACCTATGACTAATGATTAAACTAGTTAACCACTACAAACTAGATTAATCAAGTTTCAGCCATCAAATGCACACCATTGTGTTATTAGCCCTAAGCAAAAGTATTTTGGATTGTGAATCAGTCGAGTTCCCTTAACAAATGAATTTGTCACTATTCCATTAAGGAAGTTCAAGCCATTCAGGCTTGCAATAGCCAGAAAGTTTCTGTTACAAACTTTTTGATAAACTTGAGTGAAAGAGAAAATAAAATGTATTTTTAAGGTTACACAATTGAAGTCTCTTGGATTGTGAATTGGTACAAGAATAGTAGATATTGTACATCGAAAGAACTTGTGAATAAAATGTTCATTGCTTTGCTATGAAGTATGAACACAATTTAAGGTCACACAATTTATGTACAAGTCAATAGGAATGCTTCGACTCAATTTAATTAATATATTAGAGTTAACAGTTTGTTTAATATCTCAACTTGCAAAAAAAGACCTAAATTTGAGATCTAGGATAACTCAACTGACCACTGAATGTGTACAGCATGGGGAATTGACATTTAGGAGCAGTGAGTAAAACTTAGCTGAGCACAGCAAAATCATGAAGTTCTGGAAACAAATCTACCATGTGTGCCTTTTACTTTCAAATAATATGCCATAAATGACAATAGTCATGGCTTCCTCATCATAACAATAATCATCCAAGTCTTCTCCCAACAGAATGAGCCGGCTACTGAGCAGCAAGCCTTAACAAAAGAGGGCCATGCCATAGTCTAGAAGGCTAATAGGGGCACAAAGACCTACTTTTCCAGTCGTATGGTTTAAGCTCATGTAACCAAGGAGTATCCTCTAAGTACCCGTAGACTAGAAAAGGCCCTAGATTGACACAATTTTCTACAGGTAAATGAATTCATCCCTATGATACATTAAACTAAAACAAAAAGAAGGGAGTAACATTACAACACTTAAATCATGTATGGAACATGTAAGTGGGACTATTGAAATTCTGGGGTTTACTTTTACTGTACAAAGTTTCCTCATACGCAATGTAACATATATCATGTTTCCTTCCCTGTTCTTTGAAATACCATTGACTAGGAGCTATAAGAATTGACCTTATATTCCTGAGGTCTGAACAGAATAACAAATTTCTTAGCAAATTGTGTAATTATAATATAAAAAAAAACTAACTTAGACATGGTTGAATGTAACTCCAACATAATAGGTGAAGAAAAATGTCCAAAAATGGTCATGGGCCTATCATTTGTTGGGGCACAAAGGAAATAAACCTAAGAAAACAAAACACGTCAGAGAAAATTCACAACCGCAAAGACAAAAATTTACGTGGTTCGGCCAAGATGCTTACTTCCACAGACAAGGGTGATCAATTCCACTATGAAGAAGAAAAAGAATTACAATAGCACTCTTAATACTTTTCTCCTTACTCTTAAGAACTCTATACCACAAAAATAAAGAAGGCAAAATTCTTTCAAACTTTTGTGTTTAGCTTATTCAACGAATTTAGCTATCTTGTGTTGAACTTATTCAACAACTTTCATTGAGCACAATGAGATGCTCTTCTGTTGAGCTTACTTAACAACTTATATTGAACACAATAAGATATCTCAAAGAGAACATTTAGACCCCTTTATATAACATGACATGTGTCCATATATGGAAATCGAATCTTATGTAAGCTTACCATATATTAGAAATTCACATATGAAATCAATCAAATATATAGTCAAAGAAAAAAAATGTAATGGGCCTATTTTTAGATATTTTTCTTCATATCTACACCTTGGCAAGATTTGTCACAAAATTAAGCCAATACACTTCTCTACCGCACAGCTTCACCAAATCAACCACTCATCAATTTCGTCCCTAAGGCTCTCAAGCAACACTTATTTACCGGACTCTAAAGAAGTTTTGCTTCTTCTTGTAGACCCTCTTGCAGCCTATAGCCCGTTTGGGCAATGGATCAAAGTCACATGTACAGTCCTTGTAAAGAAACTCAATCTCTTCTTGTCATTCAACTCTCGCTGCTAGTATCTTTAACAACCTGTCTAAAGGTAATAGGCTCGGCATCCCCCCATTGGTAGTACATGTGCCACAACATTCAACTATCCATAGTGCTTCACCAGTTCATCAAATCCATACATGTACACTAGATTGAATGGTCTCCTTGGCCTAGTTGTAACCAGGGAATCTTGTTGGTGCTGCTCTTGCTCTGGTGGTTGTTCTTGTGGGGGTTGATGAATATATTCAGAAACCTCCACCTCATCAGATACCTCCTCAGACGACTCAATTTAACAATTTAAAATTTACTAAATACACCCTCTGTTCTAAAAGACAGCGCCTAGGCGCTAGGCACCGGGTGCCCGTCCGATACCCGCTTAGGTGCCCACCTAATCCCCCTGACACCCGACTATACATGTTTTGGGGTTTTATGAATTTTTTTTATACAATTTTTAATAGATTTGTTTGGATTATTTTTTTTTTTTTGAACCGCCTAGATCTAGACGGTCGCCTAGGCGGGCTAGGCGCTAGGCAGAAGGTGTTATCCGACTAGCGTCTAGCGATTTTCATAACCTTGGATACACCACCATCCTAATCAGAATCACGTTTCTTACTTGAAGAAAACACTGAAGCTCTATCGTTTGTCCTCCTTGTCGTCAACATTTGGTTTGCTCTCCACCGTTTTCGTCATTAGAAACCAACCTCCGGACCTCATTAGACAATAAGGCACTCATAGCCTCTTCTTTCTCCATCATCATGTAAAGCGACTTTAACATATAAAGTCGATTGGTAAAAGTCTTCCTCATGTAATATGAATCCAACTTCAACCATAACCCAGCAGCGGTGGTTTTGTCCTTCACGGAGTACACAACAACCCTTTACAAACACAGGCGCATAGCAACACATGCTTCAAGATCCATATCATCTCAATCATCATCGGTGATGTAAGTAAACTTTTTAGACTTCTCATAAAGCCTTGTGAAGTTTTTGAGATATGAAAACGTCATTCATATAGCTTTTTCCAAAAGCCAAAAACATTTTCTTATTAAACTTCTCAATTCCATACTCCACAACCTTTCTTGACATAGTCATCTTTACCAAATTAACTTTCTCTGAGAACTTTGTCAAATACCTTGCTAAAATCCTAAAACTATAATACCAATTTGTTAGGGCACAACAAAAATAAACCCAAGGAATCAGATAACACCTCAGAGAAAATTCACAACTGCAAAGATAAAAATTTAAGTGGTTTGATCAAGATGCCTACTTCTACGTTCAAGGATAATTCAGTTCCACTATGAAGAAGAAAATGAATTACAATAGCTCTCTCAACGCTTCTCTCCTTGCTCTCAAGAACTCTCTAGTATAAAGACAAAAATAAAGAAGACAAAACTCCCTCAAACTTTTGTGTTGAACTTATTCAACAACTTTAGCTCTATTGGATTGAACTTATTCAACAATTTCCATTGAGCACAATGAGATGCTTTTGTATTGAACTTATTCAACAACTTATATTGAGCACAATAAGATATCTCAAAGAGAACCTTTATACCCCTTTATATAGCATGTCATGTGTCCATATATGAAAATCCAATCTTATGTCCATATATAAAAATTCAATCTTATGTCCATATATGAAAATTCATATATGAAAATCCAATCTTATATAGGCTTACCATATATTAGAAATCAATATATGGAAATCAATCAATATGGTCAAAATCAAAAAAAAGGTCATAGACCTATTTTTGGACATTTCCTTCAATAGTTTATTAAAAAATGGTTCTACTATCACACGATCGTAGTTTGGAAATGACAAAATCATAAATGTCACATGAACCTGAAAGTGTAAAACTGGAAATTTCCTGTTTCTTCTTGGAATTGAATTAGTGTAACAGCATTTTTGAGAGTAAACCTGCAGAATCATTAGCACCAGCCTTCAGTGCCATAATATCCTTGTACGTATGAAGGTCCAAACAGCACCAGCTCTAGTCAAGGTCTTCAGAGTCCTTCAACTACACAACGCTTCACACTAAAAAGAAAGGAGACAAGATCGTTATAAAAGAAGTTCACATCAAATATAAACAAATCATTTGTGACATTTATACTGTGGCACCAAAATAGACAGGTATCTGCCTTCTTTGATACAATATACAAACTCTCAGACAAAATAATGAAAATTTGTCAGTTAGCTGATGCTTGACGTAGCTAGAATAGATCATTTTCGTTGATAAGAGTAAGTGATATATCTTGATTCCATCTTTGATACTACTACCCTGCACTAAAGATCCGACATTGCTAAAGAACACAAGGTTAATAGGCAAGTTTTCCTCAAATTGTACCCTTGGTTCATGATAGTGGCCTGTTCCCTTGCAAATGAACAATTAATTTCCGATAATGACTCAACCCTAGATGAATGAAATTTTGGCTTCCCAATAGTGACTTATCCCTTGCAAGTTCCGTTAGTGAATAGGACCCTAGGCAAAGGAACACTTGGGTTCCCGAGTGACTTGTCCCTTGCAAGTTCCCTGTAGTGACCATGGTTCCCTAGGACCATAGAACAAAAATAGTGACACACATCCACAAGGGGTCCTAGTAAATGGTACATTAGGGATAGACTTATTCAGAACACAATATGTTTTATTTGGAACATTGAACATTTTTAAGGGGCAAATATGTAATATAATATATAATGCATATTTAAGATTCAAAGTTAATCGAGTAATCATAGTATAGCATTATCAAGGATTTTAAAAAAAAAAAAAACACAAGTTCCAAACAATTCTAGTAACCATGTTTTACCAAAAAGAATAGCTAGTCTTAGACACTCTAAAACTTTTTAACAAACAATTAAAAAAAAAACTACTTCCCTTTAAAAGTTGCCTGAAACCCAAGTATATGATATGTTCACTTGTTGGAATGCAAATTACACATTCAAACACAATATTCTATTGAACAGAACAGACATTCCCGGATATAAAAACACTACATGTGTGGTGAATGCAACTACCAACGGTTGTCCTTAATTATTTTATAAATATTATAAATTGTGTGTGTGTATATATATCATCCAACTATACAATCTGTATATTAAAACAATAATAAAGGGAAAAATAATGTATTTATCATTATAATAATACTATAACTCACTTAAGATAACTTTAAGGACCACCTAAAGTTAGGAGGATTTTCTTAGAACCCTAAAGCCGGAGGGATTTCTTGGACTCCTTAGAGTCTATTTTTTCGCATCCTGTACTTAAATCTAAATAAGGAAGCCTGAATTTTCAGGCCCCTTGGAGATGCTCTTAGTCCATATCCTAATAAAAGCTTATGTTCTTGATAGTGGCTCATCCCTCACAAGTTCCCGCTAGGCCCTTCACCAAATGAAAACCTTGGTTCCCGCAATGGGTTCTCGTTAGTGGCTCTCTAAGGCTGACTCGTACCATTACCACATGGACATAGGTTCTAATTAGTGAGTATCCCCTACAAAACGAGCAACCAATTATTTCCTGATAATGAATCGGTCCCACGCCAAGTAAACACATCGACTCTCCTTCCTGATCATTCAGGATGCACTTTTCTGCATTCCGGCGGCCCGTAATTTTGGATCTCCCAAAGCAAAACCTCAAGATTAAAAACCAACAAAACCCGGGACCAATGTCAACTAAGACCATAAACCACAGTCAGAGAGGGACTAACCTCCAATAAGAAGCATATAACATGAATGAATGAATTAAAGCGGTTAAAGTTATGTATAATTGCTAACACATTATGTGCCAAAATTTCATTTTTCAATATCTAATTTATAACATTTATTAGTCATCCATAACACATATGTATAATTGCTAACACATGAATAAATGAATGAATTGCTAACACATTTGTCAAAATAAATCAACCCCAAAAGGAAAGCACAAAAAGTATGTACAATTGCTAACTCATAAAAGCCCTAAAAGTTCAGGGGAGAGAGAGACCTGAGTGATTTCAAGAGAGCGATAGAGAAAGAGTGTGAAGAGAGAGAGATGGTTTTTATTTTAGGGGAGAGTGGCGGGAAGCTGCTAGAAAAAAATTTGCGGCCATTGGCGGGAGCGAAAGATAATTTTCGAATTTTGTTGATTTGGGGGTTCTGAATCGGGAGAAAGGGAAAGTAGCGGGCCTCATTTCCAAGTTTTGGCGAAACATCTTTGTGGGCCACAGCTTATAATATAATGTATTTCCGATATATCAGTGTATCGGAGCATCGCATTCATTTGGTCGAGAGAAAACGACTCAGGAAAGTTCTCTCCTCAAAAGAGAAAAGAGAAGTCCCAAGAATAGCAAATATTACAACTCTATTCTCCTGTATCCATCTCAATCACCTCACAATAAAATATAAAATTTTGAAAATATTAGAAAAAATATGATACATTCCGCAACAACGCAAACAAAAAGGCTGAGAACAAACGACGGCTATAACAGTAATAATAGGAGAATAATATTACCAGTATTGTGATCTTCTGTGCAAATTAAAAACAAAAAAATATTTAGTTTTAGCGTCTCACATATATATAGATTTCGAATCCAAATTTTAATTCCGGTCAATTTCGAAACCCAAATTTTAATATTCATATAAATATGTGAAACCATAAAACTAAATATAAAAAAAAATGGTGGAGAAAAGTACACCCTAAAACTAAATTAAAAAAAACGGTGGAGAAAAGTACAAGGATTATTGCCTCAAAAGAAATGCTGGCGGAAAAAAGGATCTGAATTAGAAACGGCAACAACAACAAAAAAAACGCTAAGAAACAGAGCTCAACCAGGCTTGTTCGCCAGAACCCTTCCTTCTTCTTCTTTTTCTAATTAAAAAGAAAAAAGAAAATAGGCTTTTTTTTTCTGTTCACGAAATTAATCCGGGGAGTATATATATATGAAGCACTGCTTAAGCCGATAATCCCAAGGCACTCTCGATATTAGAAAAAATCAACAAAAAGACCTACTTTGACCAGCGGGTCCTACTCAAATAAACACGGGCCAAACCTAGCAAATCAGCTTAGTCTGGTGGGCCTCGTTCTCCGAGATCGATCGTGATCCATAAGTTGAATTATATGCCTCCTTCGTAAGGAATCTCCGGCCCATGGGCCTATCAGAAATGACCCGAGTCGAAATGGCACGTTTCTTGGTCCCGCGGAACATGTTTCGTTCCAGCGGTTACTTGAAAAGAACAAAAACGAAACGCGTGATGGTCTAGCTGGTGTTTGTTGTTTAAAGGGAGTTTTTCTTCTTTTCTTTTTTTAACCAAATTCATCTGGCTTTTGTGTGCAATGAGGAGAGTTATAGCATCTTTGGGTAGGCAAACAGTTTCAGGATCAAACTGCGGTGTGGGAGTGTGTGTGCAAATTGGTGGGCACTGAACCCAAATATCATGTAATGCAGGATGCATAATTTTTCGTGCTTATTGTCGGACCTCGCAAAAAAAGGGAGAATTTTTTTATTTTAAATGGAAACCAAAATAGTTCTAACGAAGGAATTGTTTGGATGACAGCAAGTGTGCTGCAAGTGCCACTTTTATGTTGCAACTGGTCGGTAAAAGCTGCAGTTTTGGTGTTTGGCTCGACAGTGCAACTACAGCCGCATGTGAAGAATCTCTGACACCGTGAGTTGTTGTCCCCTCTCTTTTTTTGAATCCATTTTTGTTCACCCATAAAAACTAGAGTATATGTTCACCCTCTAATAAAAGATTGACACTTGTCAAATCCTTTAATCAAAACCACTTTGAATGTTTATAAAACCACTTTCAAAGTGATTTATGTTGAATGGGTTTGACACATGTCAATTTTTTGTTGGAGGGTGAACAATTATCCTAGTTTTGGTAGGTGAAAAAAAATGGACTCTCTTTTTTTTTTTTGCTCTTCACCTGCATTAGAAAAGTTAGGTGAGTGGGTTGCAAGTGGGAGGTTTGCATCCCAATAGCTCTGGTCACCTTTGGGTGCTTGGCTAGGTCGTCTTATTCGATAGACGACGATGACGATGACGATGACGATAACGATAACGATAACGAAGACGATGAGGTGAGTTTTCGGTCGCATGGGAAGCTTCCGACTAGATCGGCTCCAGAGGCGACGTTGTCGAAGCGACCGGCGATGAAGATGATCTCATATGTTGTGGCAACGACTCCAGTCGACATAAGCTGTGCCGAATGGGGATTTCGAACAACGGAGCACGGATATCCGCATGTTAAAAATGCTCAGAGAGGGAGCGTCGGATTTTAGAAAAGGACTTCGGGAGCTAGTCATTTCTTCTCTCTCTCTCTCGTTTTGTAAGGACTAGAATGCCCTTGGTGCGGTGGAGACATTATAATCTTAGATTTAATGGTAAGCATATATCAAAACATTGAAAGTCATCATCCTCACTTGCGGAGGACAAAAAAAATTATGTATTCAAACATATTTTAGAAAGTAAAACATGTTGCAAGTGTACTATATTACATCAAGTTGAAAGTGACACTTTCGATGAGTTACTTCTATCCAAAACAACCCGTAAGATGTTGAAATTCCACACGTGAGACTCACATGTCAAATGGAAGGGTACACGATAAGAAATTCTCATAGCACAAACGTGTAATATCGGATTTCCAATAACTCAGTTGTGACTTTAAGGCGCAACAGACTCAAAACAATCAATGTTTTACACATGGAAGCAGAAATCTAAAAGCCATAAAATTGGTTGAAAGCAATTTCAACATCAAGAAAAAAGTGAGGTACTAAAAATTAGGTTTTTTCTAAGGGCACCACCATTTTTGCTAGGGGGCAACCCTTACTTGGAGGCAGCCCAAGGAGGTAGAGATTTTGCTAGGGGGCACTTATATTTGGCTAGGGGGCAGCCCAACCCCCCAAACCCTTCATTCCTTTCCATAATCCATTTTACACTCTCTCTCTCTCCACCAAAAGAAAAAAAGAGAACTCTTCCTCTCCCTCTCCCAAAATCCTACTTTCTTCTCCTCCACCACTCCACTCCCAATTCCTCCACCAAGATTTTTTCAACAACATTCGTAGATTCGAAGAGATGACACGCAAGTCGAAGCAACCAGAATCTAGGTACATTCTTCCCTAATTTCTTCAAGAATTTTGTACACTCTATTCAAAATCCTAGAATATTTTTAATTCTCTAAAAAGTTTTGATAAATTAGGTTTAGAATCTCTCTATGGTTCATGAAAAGAATTTTCGAACACGACAAACCAACATTTTTTATTGAAATCCTAACCCTAGAAGACGACAAACGAGCATCTCATTTTTGCCGTTCGGCTGCAACAGTCGGGTTTGAATACAGTAGGATTGCCAGGCCTGTGGCAGTCCTAATGTAAAGCAGGACTGCCACAGTCCTGACAGTCCTCTTGTGAAAGAGGACTGCCAGGACTGTGGCAGTCCTGCTTTACATTAGGACTGCCACAGGCCTGGCAGTCCTAATGTAATAAGATATGGGCGTGGAAATGGGGAGGGGGGAGGGGGGAGGGTTGGTACTCTATGTTGCTCATATGGAGGGAGGGTGGGTAGGTAACTGCATGATGCTCATATGCGGGGGGAAAACTGCATGTCCTATTGTCACTCCCCGTTCCCAGAATACGTATTTTAATACGTGTACTGCTTGAATGTGTTTATTTAATATTTATCATGCATTAGTTATATATTTAATTCCTTTAATTTTATGCTAATTATTTTTCTATTTTTGCTTAGCTTTTGGTTTATTTTGACTTGGGTTCGGCTTGGGTTGGTTTGTTTTGGTTTAGGGTGGTTCATCATTGTAACACCCGCTTTTCTAAAATGAGAATAATTTTGAACTTTTGTAAAAGTTTATTATTTAATAATAGGATTTATGATTTATGGAAATTTTTAATTAATTTAATACTATTTAAAATTGGTGAATTATAATTTTGATGTGTTAGCTAGTGAACCCTAGAACTGTTAAGCCTAGAGACTAACCATGACCATGGGGACCTAACCATGTGATTAGAATGACTATTTACAACTTTTTAGGCTAAGGATATTTTGGTCATTTTGTGACTTTTGAATTATTTAGGATTTTGATTAATTGGTAAATTTTAGATTATTTTAATAATATTTAAATTGATGTATTATAATTTTGATCATTTTTTATATTTTAATATTTTAGAAAAAATTTATATTTTTAATATTGTTTTTATTGGATTTGTTTAGTCGGGTTTGAGTTTCGTCTCGTTCCGACTTGTATTGTGACCCGGGTAGCTTAAACTCTAGATGGGACCCAATATTAAGTTAAGCATGGCCCACAAAACCCAACATTTAAGTTAGTTAGTTAGACTAATTTTTATCATGTTAGAATGGTTAAGTTAGAGACTCAAAACTAGATCCTTTTGACCCCAAACTTGAACCTAGTCTAGACTTAACCATATGAGAATAGAGAGGGGCAATTAGGACATTTTTCATTAGCCCTAATGGACTCTTTATGGCAGCCACCTTTAGGGGAGAATGATTCATTTCATTTCATTACAATCTTGCCTCTTTTATCTTCCTTTTGTTCTTTCCTAATTTTGGAGAGCCTTCCCTTTGATTTGATCTCCAAATCAAATCATTCCTTCATCAAATCTTTCCTCAATCATTTCCATTTTCTAGGGAAATGGTGATACCAAGGATTGGAAGAGAAGTGCAAGAAGGAGTGTCCTTTTGGAAGATCTTCGTGTCGGAGCCGTGTCCTTGGGAGTATCATTGGGATTCCACTCCCAATAGGTAAAACCAACCCTCTAAATTGATTTCCTATGCATATTGTTTAGTTTTGAACCCATAGAATCCACCCCCATGCATGTACCCCATTTAGATTCAAATTTGAGGCCATTTGGAGCTCTCTTCAGGATTTTAGATATGTGTCTTGTGTTCTACTTGATAGATCCCAAATTAGGACATCCCATGTGTATGTATGTATGATAATAGTTTATATAGATATTTAAATTCAGTTTTAGAATGGTTAGAGAGTGGATTTATCTTAGTTAGGATGGTTAGAATGAGTTTCATTTGGATACCTATGTTGGTATCTAAGTATCTTGGCCTACATGTGTTTCTTTTGTCCAAAACAACTCAAATTCGTCATAATATTCATCCACGTTTTTATTAACCAAAGCAACTTAGAAATGTCATAACTTTTAGCTTAGAACTCCATTTAATCTTCCATTTTTTTTAAAAGAACCGTATCGAAGTTATCTTTTCAAATATATATTTTAATAAGCCAAAATCGTTCTGGAACTTTTTGTAAAATTATTTGAGTGTCAGCTGTCCGAAAGACAAACGCGTTTTGGTGTTTTCGCGATTCCGGAAGCTTCCGGACACGAAAATGCGATCCGTTTGAAGTTTCGGAAAGCTAACATGAAGGGCTACGACATACTTTAATTCTAGAATTTAGTGAAGGTCCAATTGGTACATTATTGGTTTTAAGTAGAAGAGTGACTATACGATATAGGCATTTTGTGTAAACTATGAGCCTATGTAGTATGGATATTAAATGAATGTAGAGTATGTAATACATAATATGTTAGATGAATGAAATAATATATATATGATATGTATCCTCTTTACATTAATGTATATATATGGTTGAATGCACGCATGTAGGAATGCAATCAATGTAATGTATGTAAGCAATGCATAAATACATGAATGAAATAATGATATACAATATATGCATGAAAGTATATAATGAATGCTAGATATGAATGCAAAGTATACATGTAATGATAGATATGAATGCATAATATATAAATAATGTAATGCAATATATAATGATAGCATGTATGGTAATGTAATATAATATGTAGAGTATGTATATATTAATATAATGTATACAAGTATATAATGTATTCAAATATGTATGTATGCATCTATGTATGTATGTATAGGTGCATAAATGAATGCAAGTATGCATATATGATATGTATGTAGGCATGTATGCAATGCAATGTTATAGATTTCGCTAGGCGGAGTCGGTGCGTTGAGGGCCCGACTAGCGCCTAGGGCGCCTAGGCGCCGCCTAGGCGCCGATTTGATTTTTTTTTATTTTTCCTAAGTGAATTAGTATATATATAAATAGTTTGTATGTGATCTGTGGACACATAAACTATTGGGCCTTTGTGGCTAGTACAGCCATACTAAAGTCTTCTACTGTTGTGGTTATGGGTTCGATCCTCCAAACCAAATTTTTTTCTTTCAAATTTTTTTTTTTTAACCCTAGAAAAAAAAAAGTATATATGAGGGGGAGGAGAGGAGAGAGAGTGTGCAGACTTCTCCTCCTCCCCCTCCGCTCCCCCTCCGCTCCCCTCTCTCCTCCTCCCCTCCGCTCCCCCTCCGCTCCCCTCTCTCCTCCTCCCCTCTCTCCTCCTCCCCTCCGCTCCCCCTCCGCTCCCCTCTCTCCTCCTCCCCTCCGCTCCCCTCTCCACTCTCCTCCTCCCCTCCGCTCCCCTCTCTCCTCCTCCTCTCCTCGACGTCGACGACAGCAAAAACAACAACAGCAGCAGCAGCAGCAACAGAAGTCGGCGGCGGTGGCGTCAACGACGGCGACGACGGTGGCAAACGGCGTCGACGACGGCGACGACGGTGGCAAACGGCGTCGACGACGGCGACGACGGTGGCAAACGGCGGCGACGACGGCGGCAAACGGCGGCGACAGGTAAGTAATTTATTTTGTCATTTTTTTTTTTTTTTTGAAAAAATTTCAAAAAAATTTGCCCTAAACCGGCCGGCTAGGTCCGACTAGGGCCGGCTAGGCCCGACTAGGGCCGCCTAGGCCCGCCCAGCGCCTAGGCCGGCCGCCTAGGGCCTTTTCGGTTCGGCCGGCGGCCGCCTAGCGCCTAGGCGCCGCCTAGGCGGCCGCCTAGGCCGATTTTTAGAACACTGATACAATGTATGTATGTATACATGATATGTATGTATGCATGTATGCAATGTAAGTATGTATGTATGTATTTTTATAAACTGAGTTAACCTATAACCTTTTACACACATGCATTCATACACCCTTTGACACCATGTATCCCATGTTACATACACCTACCTATCACTATAAATCTGAGAACATTAACACATATCCAAACACACACATACTCACTTACTCTTTTACCTCTCTTTCTCTCTATATATATATGTATGTGCCTATATATATAGTTTTCCTATATATATCTATGTATATGAATATGTGAATGTGAATAATATATATACATTATATGACTAAGTTTGTGTGCTTTGTTAGCTTATGGTTTAGTTTTGTGTTTAGTTTAGCAAGTGACTTAGGCTATGAGTTAGTAGCTATCTTGAATACTTGATTTGCATATACTTAGTTTATTTAGACCTAAAATTGACTAACTCTAGCTAGTTTGACCACAGTTGACTAGAGTTGACCTAGTTTGACTTTATAGTTGACCAGAGTTGACCAAGAGTTGACTTTGACCTAGATTAACTTAGACTCATGTAGATTGTATTATAATTTCAATTACCATATAGATTGAACTCTTTATAGCCTGTGTTGCTATAACTAGGACTCTGTGACTCCAGTCAGCCACCTTTTTATATCAGCTATTCAGGGTATCAGGCGAGTACATTCACTGATAGTTTTTATTGTCTTGATATCTGCTATATCCGATTCAGTTGTAGTGACTTACTTGATTTTCCGACACGATGGTTCACGGACTAGTATACGTCGGATCATGACATGAGATGTTGTTCCTGAATTTTCTTGGTATATTGGTACATTTTCTGTCTTATTCCCTGTACTTATATAGACACCGATTCCTGAGAGGGAGTAGCTACCCTCTAGGGAATCCCGTGTCATGATGTGTAATGTCTGGATCCGTTATACTATTCGGGGATGGGGAATTATTAGGGGCTATGTGATCAAAGCCAACATGTCACTATATTCTTGTGCTTGCGCCACCCTCACTTCACGTAGGGTGTAGCGAGATCTTATTTCTTGTGTTCGTTATCCAGGTTGGCTGGCATGACCCTTTCCAGTAATTTTTATGTGATTGTCGGGCCAAGTGGATAGCCTGTCCTGTAACTTTCCCAAGCCGATCACATAACGCTCTAATAATTCTTGGCATATTTTATATTTATTTTATCACATCGTATATCCTGCTCAGTTCTACATTCAGTACTTTTCTCACCATGTTATGATATTCAGTACTCACATGTTCTACATGATCTTATGCTAAACCTTGATTGGAGGCTAAGTTCTGTTCGAGAGAAGGGTTACAACCCCGGTCCTTTTTTGGTTTATTGATTGTAACTCGGCTTTCGAATAGCTCCCAAGTCATCATATATCTTTGTCTTGTATTTCATTATAATTGTCTCTTATAGAATTTGTCAATTCATATGGAACTGCTGTTAGTGTTTGTACTTGCTCATTTTTCTGACAGAATATGTCACGCTCCAGAACTAGAATACTAGAGAGCGGGGGAATGACTCAGCCAGCTACGTACTATGGGTAGATGAATACCGTATAATACGATCAATGCTGTCTAAAAAGACGAGGGGGTGCATACTACATGAAAGTCTTACTAGGGTTACTCAACATCTATTGTCTCAATCATTCAAACAAGAAACAATAATAGAGAACATGTGAGATAAAGCAGTAAGGCGTTCCAAACGCTCAGTCAAAATGTTCTTGAGATCTGACTTTACAAAACACAGCCAGACGGTGTAGCAAAATATACATAATTGTTATCAGTTGCAGCCTGACTTAGTTACAATTATGTAAAAGTAAGTCTCCGACTAACATGTCGGTGCCAAATGGCAAAGTATAAAGTAAATAACAAAACGAGCAGGGAAGTAAGGAACCCACTCGTGTCCTCCTGCGATCATTCCTCTAGTATTGACCATCTTGGAGGTGGAAGTAAGCTGAGTCCTCGGGAACCGGCTCTAAATCTGGCCATGCAAAACCAGAGAGGTTAGACCTCTAATAGCAAGTACCACAAGGAAGCACGACATATGAACTAAAACCAGTGATAAGAGTTAAGAATATAATAATCAGTCTCTGCTTGCTACTGGGATTCACATAACATCACGACACTTCAAGCCAACTTTCCAACCAAACAAGGACAGAAGTTGACCCGTCATGTCCTGACATTCTGATCATCTTAGTGGTTAACGGGGTGGATACAGTACACAAACAAAATCAATTTAAACGGCCATACAATTACTACGGCTTGCTACTGTAAGTTCCAAGTTACCCTGGAAATATATAATAAGGATTCCTCAGTTCTTACTATGTATGAGCAAGGCTAGTCTACCCAATCAATCAATTGCGCCAATCATGAATTAAACGAGTCCCAATGGGACGTCCGTCATTAATATACAATAAATAATATAAGCATATACCGCTCCCTGTCCGTGTGACAGATTTGCAGTATATGTGGGAACCAGCCGGCATGTCGGACACTAATAGTCCCAAAGATGACTGCCATATAAGAACTCGAAAATCTATTCTCTCTCCATGCAATCATTATTTTATTTAACTTAGTAGCCTCTATGTTAAGTGAAATCCCATGCCGTGGATCATGGTCCTTCAGAACGAGTACTTTTGTACAAAGTACGATATGCACAACTCTACAACGATGCCCGTGTGGTTAGGTTGTAGGTCTTACATAACGTAATGCAATAATCAAACCTAGCCACGGAATAATCATGCCTTGGCCATAAAGTACACATGCTGTTTTTGTAGAAAAATAAATTGAAGTATGCACGTGCCTATATGCCAATATTCGGGATCGGCCAATCGATTATAATAGTTCATAGTTAATATGAACGTGTCTCATTCAATTTCAATAAGACGACTAGCCAGTCTCTTTAGTTCCAACTAGGAACGCATGATCAATCATTCAGTCAAGGTAACAATCAATGTCAATTCGTGACAAGGCATGAAAATCAACTAGTATTTAGTATGGTCGAGTCTATAACTCTCAGGGTTGAGTTCCAGTCATTCTGGTTATCCACAAACCAAATCAGGACACATGGTACATTCCACACGACAATCATGTATTAACAATATTGACCTATCATGATTATATCAAGTTCATGTCAAAAGACGTAAGGATATAATAGGAAAATACCATGCCGACATAAAGTGAATAAAGTATTGATCAATAGAAACACCGAGGTTAGACTACGCCAAGGCTGAGCTATGCCATGATTAGTCTACACCCAAGCTTTACGCTAAGGCCACCGGTTCACGCCAAAGCTTTACGTTCAGGCAAAATACGCGCGTAAAGCCAGTACGCGTAAGGAGTAACATTGCGCGTAAAAACTCGCCTGCGTAAAAAGAGTTGGGCGTAAAACTTGTCTTACGCCAAACTAGAAGAGTACGCGTAAAAGTAACGTTATGCGTAAAACAGGGTATGCATAAAAGTCAAGTTTACGCATGAATTTGTACGCGTAAAAAGAGTTGTAAAAGAATAATATTACGCATAAAGAAAATTATGCCAAGCCAAGGAATACGCGTAAAAATACATAGCTATACGTAAAAAAAAATAGGGTTACGCGTAAAAAGTTAAGTTTTACGCATGGAGGAGTATGTGTAAAAGTAATACGCCAAGCCAAGTCGACTTGCGTAAAACAGATTTACGCTGACACGAATGATCGTGGACGTAGAGCTCGATATTACGCTAACACGTAAAAACGTGGGCGTAGATTTCGATACTACGCTGGCACGTATAACGTGAGCGTAAAACTCCTCCCGAACTCCAAATTCCATGAAACCTTCAGTCCAAGCCGAAAATAGGATTTCCATAGGTCAGAATGGCGTATAACACAATCTCAACAATCCGGAACGAACAAAACTCAAAAATAAAGAAGTTTGATAGATCAGAACCAATGAAAACCAAAAAATAGTAATTTCTAGATCTACTAAGAAAGAGACTTCAAAATGCAAAATGCCAAGCTCTAAGCTATCTTAAAATTACGAGATAGAGATAAATGAACCATAAAAAGGGGTTCTCATGTGGAGCAAGATGTACTTGTCTATGGGTAGGTGGAGAGAGTTATGAGGAAGAAGAAGAGTAAATGAGAAGGAGAAGTAATGGAGAGAGAGAAAGGGGTGGGGCTTAAATGGGGGTATTGGTAGGTGGGGAGTTGGGTTCGGTTCATGATGAACCATCATAATTCCGAAAATAAACTGACCTAGGCCGAACCCAAAGCAAAGCTAAAGCAGAGTATAAAAACAGAAAGTAAAATACAGAAAATTAATTAGCGTAAAATTAAAGGAATTAAAATACAGAACAATGCATGATAATTATTAAATAAATATATTTAAACAGTACATGTATAAAAATACGTATTCTGGGAACGGGGAGTGACAGGATAACCGTTGATATTTAAAGAGTGCATGTTAGCTGATTGCTCTACCTTTTACGGGTATGGTCAGGATAGAGTTTGATGAGACATTACCCCTGGAGACCGTAGATGATATAGCCCCTGTTTAGACTGTTAGATAGGTTTGCCTGGACTGCGATACAGCTAGTGTTTTCAGACTGTAGTTTTTATATTATATTTTGAGTTTCTGTGATGGGTTTATATCTCTGAGCTTGTGTTGGATCTTGAACTCCTTTCCAGTTTTCTTTTCTATCATATTTTTATTTCGTGCTATCTATCCTAGTTTATCTTGTGATTGAGTTATGCCATATTATACCTCCGTGCGGAGATGACAGGTACCCTTATATTTTGTCTAGTTGTAGTATTTATAGACGACCTATACAGCGTTCTACCGCCGATTCTGCGGCGTAGGCTGGACGTAACCACGTACTCGTGCCCCTAATCAGGGTGCGGGTCATGACAATCATGAACCCAACCCCCTACCTACCACCATTTCTATTTAAAGCCCAACTACTTTCTCTCTCTTCACTTATTCTCATTTACTCTTATTTTTCTTCCTCACAACTCTCTCCACCTACCAAGAGCTTAGGCAAGTACAATCTTGCTTTCACATGAGAACCTATTTTTATGGTTTATTTATCTTTCTCTCGTGATTCTATGATAGTTTAGAACTTGACATCTTGCATTTTTGAAGTTTTATTTTTGTAGATCTAGAAATTTGCCATTTTTAAATTTTGGTGGTTTTGATCTATCAAACTTCTTTATTTTTAAGTTTTGATCGTTCCAGGTTGTTGAGATTTGTGTTATACCCCCATTTTGATCTATGGAAGTCCCATTTTTGGCTTAGATTGATGGTTTTATGGAATTTGGAGTTCTGGAGGAACTTTACGCCCACGTTTATACGTGCCTGCGTAGTATCAAACTTTACGTCCACGTTTTTACGTGCCTACGTAGTATAAAACTCTACGCCCACGTTTATTCGTGTCAGCGTAAAATCTGGATTACGCAAGTTAAGACTGTTTTACGCGTAAAATAAAGTCTACTCTGCCTTGGCGTAAAACAAGCTTCACGCGTATTCCTTCACGCGTATTCCTGCATGAGTATTCCTTCACGCGTATTCCTGCACGAGTATTCCTTCACGCGTATTTCTGCACGCGTATTTCCTTTACGCATATTTCCTTTACGCGTATTTTCTTTACACGTACTCCTCTGGCTTGGCGTACTTCTTTCACGCGTAAACTTTATTCCTTACGCGTACCTCCTTTACGTATATTTCCTTTACGCATACTCCTTGGCTTGGCGTATTTCCTTTGGCGTACTCCCCTTGACGTACTCCTTTGGCGTACTCCCCTGCCCGGAGGCTTCCTAGCACTAGCGTATCTGACCCCCTTGCCCGGCGCAGTATGGCCATGGCATCTATTGCCCTAGATTCGCCTTTATTGGGCGCATGGCACCCTTTATTATATCCTTACGCCTTTTTGACATGAACTCGATATAATCATGATATATTAATATTTTAATACATATTGTTGTGTAGAGTGTGCACTGTGTCTCGATTGGTTTATGGATGCCCAGTATGACTGGAACTTAACCCTGAGAGTTATAGACTCGACCATATTAAATACTAGTTTAACTTTCATGCTTTGTCATGAATTGACATTGATTGTTACCTTGACTAAATGATTGATCATGCGTTCCTAGTTGGAACTAAAAGACTGGCTACTCGTCTTGTTGAATTGAATGAGACACGTTCATATATTAAACATGAACCATTGCAATCGACTAGCCGATCCCAAACATTGGCATATGGATACGTGCAGACTTCAACTTATTTTCTACAAAAGCTGCATGTGTACCTTACAGTCAAGGCATGATTATTCCGTGGCTAGGTTTGATTGTTGTATTACGCTATGTAAGACCTACAACCTAACCGCACGGGCATCGTTGTAGAGTTATGCATATCGTACTCTGTACGAAAGTACTCATTCTGAATGACCATGATCCACGTCATGAGATTTCAATTAACATAGGGACTATTAAGTTAAATAAAATAACGATTGCATGGAGAGAATGGATTTTCGAGTTCTTACATGGCAGCCATTTCGGGACAATTAGTGCCCCGACATGCCGGCTGGTTCCTACAGATACTGCAAACCTACCACACGGGCAGGGAGTAATATTTGTTTATATTTTTATATATTGATGACGGACATCCCGCTGGAACACGTCTAATTCATGATTGGCACAATTGATTATTGGATAGAATAGCCTTGCTTGTACATTGTAAGAACTGAGGAATCCCTTAATGCATATTTCCAGGACAACTTGGAACTTACAGTTAGCAAGCCGTAGTAGTTGTATTGCCATTTAAATTGAGTTGTTTGTGTACTGTACATACTCTGTTAACTACTGAGATGATCAGAATGTCAGGACATGACGGGTCAACTTCTGTTCTTGTTTGGTTGGAAAGTTGGTTTGAAGTGTCGTGATGTTGTGTGAATCCCAGTAGCAAGCGGAGACTTATTTGTCATATTCTTAACTCTTACCACTGGTTCTAATTCTTCATGTCGTGCTTCCTTGTGGTACTTACTATTTGAGGTCTAATCTCTCTGGTTTTGCATGGCCAGATTTAGAGCCAGCTCCCAAGGACTTAGCTTACTTCCACCTCCAAGATGGTCAATACTAGAGGGATGATTGCAGGAGGACACAAGTGGGTTCATTGTTTCCCTGCTCGTTTTACTATTTACTTTACTTTTTGCCGCTTGGTACTGACATGTTGGTCGGACTGTCTTGCACTTACTTTTACATAATTGTAACTAAGTTAGACTGCAGCTGATAACGATTGTGTATACCTTGTCATATCATCTGGCTATATTTTGTAAAGCCAGATCTCAAGAACATTTTGACTGAGCATTTGGGACGCCTTACTGCTTTATCTTACATGTTCTCTATTACTGCTTCTTGTTTGAATGATTGAGACAATAGATGTTGAGTAACCCTAGTAAAACTTTCATGTAGTATGCATCCCCTCGTCTTTTAGACATCATTGATCGTATTATACGGTATTCATCTACCCGTAATACGTAGCTAGCTGAGTCATTTCCCCGCTCTCTGGTATTTTGGTTCTGGGGCGTGACACCTATACTCTAATGTTTGTAGACTTAATTCACTTATACTTTCATTTACAGTCTCAAAAGGTGAATGAATTGGCCCAGACACTCCGGAGAGGTTATCAAAGTGACACTAGTGTCGCGGTCGCCAACGAGCTTGATCGCATCGACGACGTGGTCGAGTTTCCCTTCATGAATAATAGGAAGTCTCGTTCAAAGGCCCTACATGATATGTAGTTGGATGTGGAATGATCATTAGTTGGATGTAATCTGGATGTTTTTGAAAGATATTTTTATTGTTTGAAACTTGAAGGATATATTTGTTGTTTGGAAACTTAAGTTGTTGGACAGACTTTTGAAGGATATGTAGTTGACACTTATGTTGTTTTTTTGAAGTTGAATATTTTGTCTGATATGTAGTTGTGATTTATGTTGTTATTTATGTACTTGTTGGATATGTAGTTGTCTAATATGTAGTTGTTGTTTACGTTTGGAAACTTAAGTTGTTGGCTAATTTCTGATATTCTTGATTTAGTATCAGGACTGCCAGCACCCTGGCAGTCCTACACTTATGTAGGACTGCCAGGGTCCTGGCAATCCTAATTGAAACCCTCTGTGATGAGAGTTTCAAAATGAAACTCTCTGTCACAGAGAGTTTCAAATAGGACTGCCAGCACCCTGGCAGTCCTACTTAATTATAGGACTGCCAGGGGGTGGCAGTCCTACTTAAGTGTAGGACTGCTAGGGGGTGGCAATCCTATTTATAACTCTCTGTGATGAGAGTTTGAAACTGAAACTCTCTGTCACAGATAGTTTCAATTAGGACTGCCACCCCCCTCGCAGTCCTACACAAAAGGAGGACTGCCAGGGTGCTGGCAGTCCTATATAAGTGTAGGACTGCCAGGGGATGGCAGTCCTATTTATAAAGGAAAAATTTATGAAATGCCCAAAAAACGAAAAAGTGCTAAAACGGAGGTCCAAACATCATTTTTTATGATTCTAAAATTTCGAAAGGCCGACTAACAAAAATATTGTTAATCTCCGGCTCCTCGAAGATACGCTCATTTTGCGACAAACCAGGCCTCGTTTCGACCTCCCAGTCAAAAGTTATGGCCCTCCAAAGTTTCAACTGACCATAAAATGCAGGAGAATGACTATTCTCCGTGTTAGAACACGAAGAATGTTAATTTCGCATGAGGGTGGCCATTCTCCTGTTAGTAACACGGAGAATGACATTCTCCGTTTTAATTTACACGGAGAATGGCCATTCTCTGTGTTAGTAACACGGAAATGACATTCTCCGTCTTATTTTACACGGAGAATGCCTATTCTCCGTGCTAAATTACACGGAGAATGGTCATTCTCCGTCTTAATTTACATGGAGAATGGCCATTCTTCGTGTAATTTAGCACGAAGAATAGTCATTCCAGTGTTAAAACGCAGGAGAATGGCCATTCTCCGTGTTAGAAACACGGAGAATGCCATTCTTCGTGTTAAATAACACGGAGAATGGCATTCTCCGTGTTAATTTACACGGAGAATGGCCATTTCCAGTGTTAAAACGCAGGAGAATGGCCATTCTCCGTGTTAAAAATACGGAAAATGCCATTCTTCGTATTAAATAACACGGAGAATGCCGTTCTCCGTGTTAATTTACACGAAGAATGACCATTCCCAGTGTTAAAACGTAGGAGAATGACCATTCTCCGTGTTAGAAACACGGAGAATGGCATTCTCCGTGTTAATTTACACGGAGAATGGTCATTTCCAGTGTTAAAACGTAGGAGAATGATTCTCCGTGTAATTTAGTATGGAGAATGACATTCTCCGTGCTAATTTACATGGAGAATCATTCTCCTACGTTTTAACACTGGGAATGCCCATTTATAAAACTCTGTGATGAGAGTTTCAAACTGAATCTCATCACAGAGATTTATAAATAGGACTGCCACCCCCTGGCAGTCCTACATTCAATTAGGACTGCCAGGGTGCTGGCAGTTTAGTTTCAATTAGGACTGCCAGCACCCTGACAGTCCTCCTTTTGTGTAGGACTGCCAGGGGGGTGGCAGTCCTAATTGAAACTCTCTGTGATAGAAAGTTTCAAAACTCTCATCACAGACTTACAAATAGGACTGCCACCCCCTGGCCGTCCTACATTCAATTAGGACTGCCAGGGAGGCTGGCAGTCCAGAGAGTTTGGGTATGAAACCCTCTTCACAGAGAATTTTATAAAGGACTGCCAGCACCCTGGCAGTCCTTTATTAAGTAAGGACTACCTGGGACCTGGCAGTCCTAACTTAATGTAGGACTGCAGAAAGTCTGGTAGTCCTACTTTACATTAGGACTGCCACAACCCTGGCAGTCCTAATGTTGTAAGCCATGACTGTAGCAGCCGAACGGCCACAACGATTTGTCGTGTTGTAGGGTTAGGGTTTCAAGAAATATGTGAGATCATGTTCGAAAAATTCATTCATGAACCCTAAAGTGATTCTAAACCTAATATTTATGTTTATGTTTTCTGATTTTGAGTATGAGTGAAAACTTTTTTTAGTAGCTGAAATTAGACAAATTTGGGGAAAAATTTGTGCCAAACATGATTGAGATAGGAGAATTTTTTTGGAGATAATTCTCGGAAAGAAAGGAAGAAAAATTTGGAAAAAAAATTTGGACTAGGGTTTAATTCTATGACCTAGAAATGTTGGGAGAGAAGAAAAAAGTAGAGGGAGAGAAGAAAAGAGTTGAGGGAGAGAGGAAAAGAGTAGAGGGAGGGAGAGAGAGAAAAATTAGAAAAGTTGTCTTTTATACCTAATGTTGGGCTGCCCCCAAGTAAAAAAAATTGATGGCAAACTTGTAATATTTGTAAACATTTTTGGGCTGCCTCCAAGTAAAATTGGTGTGCCCTTAGAAAAAACCAAAAATTATAGTGCATCTGCAAATTTCGCATATGAAACATATTCCTACTTTTAGTCATCTACTATAACAAGCATCAAGATACACAAACTCAACATAGAGTTCTTGTACATTGTTTAACAAATAAGTATGAAATAAGGAAAAAATGGAAGAGCAATAAAAGCAAATGAAATAATAGCACAATGTTCTCGAATCAACCAATCCTCCTCTAAGTTAATAGAGACCTTGAACTTCTCGTACATTACAAAATCTTCTTTGGTTCAGCCATCTAGTCTGGGAAACCAATATTTCCTTCTCTTCCTCGAGCCGTTCCAACTCGTTATCAGCATTAATCTCTCAGTTTATTAGCCATCACCAACAACAATATAGTTCACGGAAGAGTTCAGATTTATCAGTTGCACTAACACAAACTTTTACAAGAAAGGGTGAGCACACAAAATACAGGTATGACGCTCACAGTATCGATTTTCGTATATGGATAGACGTGTAACTATTTTGTATCGTATTTTTTTATTTTATAATTTCGGTATTGCTATCAAGGATAGTGGATTTTTGCAATGCGAGTCCTCGATTGTTAATATTGTGTTAGAATGATAGTTATAGATGTATTGGTTTTCAAGATTTTTCGTTTTGTGTGCATCGAGGATTGCACGAGCAATCTAGTGCGATGCTCAGTTTTTAAGAATGTCAACAATGACTTTGTATAACAATTTAATTTTCTGAATTTTTTCTACAACCGTGTCAACATGTAGCCTATCTGTGAGACTAGTAGAGACCCATGGCACGGCCATGTTCCCGACTAGGACACGTATGTAGAATGGTATCTTGGAATTTGTCTGTCTCTCTCTCTTCATGGATCTCTCTTTAAATAATAGGCAGACGTAAGTTTTCCATCTATTCTTTTCCCCCTCATATACCATTTCGTTGAATTGATTTTCATCCTTATTTATTTATCATCGTTTGCTTATTTTCCTTAGGACAGAATTTTCCATTTATCTTGATGGATTTCCTCTTTAAAAAAAAAATATACACAGAGTCTCCACTTGATCGTTTCTCTCGAATCTGTGATCCGCATCAAATAAACAATAGTATTTTATTTATTTTTTATTTTTCATTTGATATTGATTATCATGTCCTTTGAAACAATTGTCAATAGAATACCCTTCAAAATCTTTATTTACCTTTTTATTTTCCATTTAGAACTTCCTATTGTCATGAGTCTAGACCTTAATAGAATTGTCATTAGCATATCTTTCAAAACCTATAGTATCATTTAAAGTCAGCGTGCACATTTCAGTACACGTTTGTTTCATATAGTTACTCCACTTAGAAGTTATAATTGTTTTTAAATTTTATATTTGTTTATGATTAAACTTCAACGAATATAATAGATAGAAATTTTTAGTCGTATGTGCATTGTATTTGCTCTTATACTAGTATTTATAATGTTGCAAGAAAATTAAGAAGGAGATTACAATTGCCAGTGAGACATTTATAATGTTGTCGAATTTTCAAGCTAGGTTAAAAAACAACCCTTAGTTTATTACAATAAAAAATAAAATTGATAGCTTCCCTTATAAATTAAGGATAATTTTGGAAATCATCAATAAATTATTTTATGGTCACTTTTGGATGTCTTCAAGGTCACAAGGTCAAAAACCAGAATTCACCAATGAGCGGCCAAACCCAAGACAACTTCTAGCACCAGAGCGTTGTACATTTGAGATGAAGAACCAGAGCATTTAGCTTTCTTCCAAGAATACGTGAAGTGTTCATTCTTCACAAAGCATATGCTTACTACGCTCATAAAATTTTCATGATCAATTGCACATGAACTTTGTAACAGAATATTGTGAAACTGATGGTAGCTTTAAAACTTTGTATATATATGATATAACAGCTTGTAAACGACACCAACAGTACATCATGAGAACACATACGGGGGCGGCTGGGTGGCGTTGCCCACGGCCTCCGGGCCAAGGCTGGCTGGGTGGCGTTGTCCACGGGCCTTGGTTTAAAATTAAAATAAAATGAGAACACATATTTGAATGAGGATTATAACATCGCACATTTAACACATGCATACTGCTTCATGACACTTTATGGGTGACAGAACAAGAACGAAGGATATCAAGAGAGACCTTTTACTACCTTTAAAATTTGTATGGGCCAACAAGGGCATTTGTAATTTCTACTATCGAGCTGACTGAAGAACTGGAAAGAAGCTTTATGGGATCGGAGCCTTGCATCTGTAGTTTAGCACCATCACAAAATCTTTGGCAGAGTTGCCCAAAGCCGCCTGCACTCTCAGTGGCGATTCGGATTGTAGCCACAAATCTGCCAAGTTGTTCAGGGTTAATGCGGAATTCACTACCTGGCTCCGGCATGCAATCTCAACCTGTGCCATCGAGTTCAAGAATAAGATTTCCTGACAACGTCGGCAATGATGATATGTAATATTATTGTTCGAATGTCTTTATCATAGAAAAGATAGCATTTGTTGCAAGATTTACAAAGAGGGGAACCCCTATCCGAGTAGCTCTTTTGACTACTAGCATATAGCATTCATAATTGCTACATCTATTGGTCTCCGACTCTCTGCTGCACATGTCAAACCATCTCAAACAATTTTCTCTCATCTATCATCACTCGGTATCACCCCCAAATTTCTATAATTGCACAAATTTCCTATTTTATCTCTTAGGTTGTATTTAGTACTTGGGTTGCAATATTGCCGCGAATTCTATCCTAGAAATAAAATTCTCGGGTGTCATTGAAAATTTATATTATCATGTTTGGGATAGTATAAAATATTTCAGGGGATTTATATTTCATGTGTAAAATTTAACATTCTTTGTTTTGTTAAGTGATGTTTGGTGACTTTAATATATTATCAACTACTTCTTGTAGTCTAGCTAGTAAAAAAGACTAGCTTGTTTTTAAGGAGACCCGAGTTCAGATATCATAATTATTAAATTATGTTAACTTATCACAGTTATTTTTATATAATTAATCATTTTATCTGGAACCAGACCCGCTAAATTGGATCAAACCAAGCTAACCAATACCTGACGCAGTAACCTGGACCACACTGACCTGATCCAGACCCGAACATTAGGACCATAAAACATGGTTGGTCTTAATGATGTCTTATGCATAGTTATCAAAGGGAAAGCGCACTTGGACGCCAAGTTCCTTAAGGACCTAGACGCAAAGCGCAAAAAACGAGTCGTGTGCCTGAGCAAAGCAAGCGCATGTATAATTAGAAGAAAAATACAGGTTTCTGTGTTTACATGTTCTAGTTCACACTTGCTTGTAATAAAATAAGGAAGCTTCAGCAGTACTTTAACTGTAGATGGAGGAAGGTCTATGAAGTTAACGGGTCCTCATACAAGGTCATACTTGTCCACAACAAAAGCAATACGCACGCCTAGCTCTAGCGAGGCACAACCTCCCTTGAGCTTCTTGCTTAGGTGCAGACCTAGGTGCGCTTTTAACAACTATGATCTTCTGGAGTTTTTATCATATTTAAAGAGTTATCATATTATCACAATAACTCATGAAGCGCACATCCACATCAGCCATCCTTAATTATACGAGTAAGATCTTTCTCAATGTGATTGATCCTAAATAGCGACAAAAATCACTCAGGTATCTCTTGATCAACTTCGTTTCTCCTGATCAGACTTCATTTCTTCCAGATGCCTTACTAAAGTGCTCCTTATACTTTTTGTATAAGTTCATCCCTCCCCCCCCCCACCCCCACCCAAAAAAAAAAAAAAAAAAATTTGTATAAGTTCATCCATAACTAGCGTAGACAGATAAGGACCTGATGTTGAGATCCTTGATGATGTAGACATTTGGTAATGTTGGTGTTTTTGCCTTTGGACTAGAAAAGATAGTCCCACATCGGCTACACCAAATGGTGAGTATCTCAATATAATGCATTGCTTGTGTTGAGGTGTGCACATGAGGTGTAGTGGGGCACAAGTTAATTTTTGTTGTGCGGACCCGGACTCGGACACGGACTCCAGGATGTCTCGTGCATGCACGGGAGTGTTCGGGGGGTAGGCGTGGACTAGCACACTTCTATGCTGATTGTGGGATGATCTAAAATATCAAACTCTATTTTTGAGTATTGGTATTTTAGTCCCACATCGGATAGGAGAAGAGGTGAAGTCTCAACTCCACTCTATAAATAGAGCCCCTTGGCCTCCTTTGAAAGATGCACCAAGAAGAGAGAAAAGGGAGTCTGTAAAGTCCAGGAAGCCCGTTCAAGTCTCAAATATTGACTTACGAGCGTTCCAGAAGTTCTCCTGAACTTGCTGGTTCCTGGGAGCTTATCCGTACTGCGGGTATAGCTTTGAGCGCCGGTGTTCTACACCCCAGCGAGATCCGTTCTTCTTTTTCCTCCCTCTTTCTGTTGCCTTCGAGAATCTGAGACTCAACTGTTGTTGATCATCTCTTGTTGCCTTCGAGAATACCGTCGCTTCTCTTTAGAAGTAATACGGTTCGGTTGCCTTCGAGAATACCGTCGCTTCTCTTTAGAAGTTATACGGTTCTGTTGTCTTCGAGAAACATTACGAAATAATCTTTTTAGATTCTCGTAATACAATATCACCTTCTTTAGGGTGTTGTTGCCAGAAACATTGTCTTTACAATTGTTTCTGAACTCGTGTTTTTTCCATCGATTGTTCGTCAAGGGACTAACAATCTCAAAGCTATACGATTCGATGGAAAACACTCGTGCTTCGCTTGTCGATACCGGCTTTAACAAGTTGGAGAAATTCGACGGTGAACACTTCCAGATCTGGAAGCGAAAGGTGACTCTGAACCTTCAACTCGTGGATGTTGATCACGTGTTGGATGAGGAAGAACCAATCGTTCCAGCAACAGGATCTGCTGCTGTTCTGGCCGCTGCTACGAGCAAGCAGACGAAGTGGAAAAAGGATAACAGCATATGCAGGCTGCTGATCCTGAATTCCATGGAAGACTCTCTGGCCGAGTCCTACACAAAGAAGACTTCTGCCAAAGAGATCTGGGAGTCCGTGGAGAAGCTGTATGACGACGACGAGGCCCGGTCGAAGATGTTCATGGTTGAAAAATACCACAAATGGGTCTTTGAAGACGAGAAGACCATGCTGCCCCAAGTGAAAGAGTTCCTGAAGCTGCGCCAGAAACTGGAGGACGATAGCATGCCCCTCGTCGACAAGTTCGTCGTTGGAGGGATCGTGACAAAACTTCCTCCAGGATAGAGCAACATCTATGCAAGGATGCATAGGAAGAAGATAGAGATTAGCCTGGATAATCTCCTCAGCGAGATTCATGTTGAGGACGAGATGCGCTCTCAACAGAAGTTGGACGCCCTATCCAAGCAACTAGCAACGGCGAATCTGGTTCAAGCCACCAGAGAGAACAAAGGGAAGCAGGCGGCTTCTCACCACAAGAAGAAGGACTTCTCGAATCTGAAAGTGAAGGGTCCAGGATTCAAGCAACAGAAGTCCAAGTCCCATGTGACTTGCTTCAACTGTGGCAAGAAGGGTCACTATAAAAGTGAATGCAAGTCCAAGCCCAAAGAGCAAGGTGAGCCTAACAAGGTTTCTTTGGTTACTAATCAGGTTGCCATGATAGCACAGGTTGCAACTGTGGGGGCAGACTTGGACTGGTGGATAGACACTGGCGCGACATGTCATGTCTGTTCAGACAAGGACTGGTTCGTCTCCTATGAGCCTACTTCCGAGAAAGTCATGATGGCGAACCAGGCACAAGCTGAAGTACTGGGGATCGGGACGGTGGAGCTGAAGCTTACATCGGGGAACATTCTGTCGCTTCAAGGTGTGAAGCATGTTCCTGCAATCGCTAAGAACCTGATCTCTGGGAGCCTGCTCTGCAACGCAGGCTTGAGGATGGACATCAATGCTGGCCAAATGGTGATGTCCAAGAAGGGTACTTTCTTCGGGAAAGCTTTTCAGACTGAAGGAACGTACAAAATTCAGCTTGTTGTAACCCAGCATAATAATATTAATGCTATCACTAGTTTGAATTACTCTCTTGAATTGTGGCATAATAGACTAGGACATGTTCATTGTAAGCGAATAAACAAAATGTCGAGTCTAGGACTTATCTCCAAGTGTGGGGGTAAGGTAGAGAAATGTGAGATATGTGCTCAGACGAAGATCACTAGGAAACCCTTTCACAGGGTCAATCGAAGCACAGATCTTCTGGAGTTGGTTCACTCAGATATCTTTGACTTCAAACAATTCTCTACAAAGGCCGGGATGAAGTATTTCATTACTTTCATAGACGACTTCTCCAAGTATGCCTTCGTCTATTTACTCAAATCTAAAGACGAAGCATTCGAGAAGTTCAAGGAGTTCAGGGCCGAGGCTGAACGACAAACTGGACAACAACTCAAGAGGCTGAGGAGTGATCGAGGTGGGGAATATAGGTCTCACGAATTCTCATCATTCTGCAAAGAACATGGAATCATCAACGAGACGACGGCTCCGTATTCTCCACAATCCAACGGAGTAGCAGAAAGGAAGAACAGAACGTTGACAGAGATGATGAACTCTATGCTGTTGACTGCGGGTCTCCCAAAGTGTTACTGGGGAGAAGCTGCACTAACGGCAACGTTCATTCTGAACAGAGTGCCATATGCAACTTCCGACATAACTCCTCATGAACTCTGGTTCAAAGTCAGACCTAACTTGAATGTCATTCGAGTGTGGGGGTGTCCGGCTTATGTGAAGCTCCCGGATCTAAAGATTCAGAAGCTGGGGACAAGGACTACTAAGGCGATCTTCCTGGGATATGCCGAGAAGAGTGATGCTCGGAGATTCCTTGATATCGAGTCAAATCATATCATCGAATCTCGCGATGCTGAATATTTTGAAGAAAAGTTTGCAAGGCACAAGAACATTGTTCTCGCGGACATTCCGGAGAATAATGAGGGTGCGAAGCAGACAGAGGTCTTTATCAAACCAGTAGTCCAAGATGGAGCTGTTGTCGAGGAGACACCAGCTGAACCAGAACTCGCTGAGCCGTCAACTAAGCGAGCAAGGAGGCCGAAAGACTTCGGAGATGACTTCGTCACCTATCATGTGGAAGCAGATCCGCTTACCTATGATGAGGCGATGAAGACCAGAGATGCTATATTCTGGAAGGAGGCGATTGACAACGAGATTGACTCAATCACCTCCAATAACACATGGGTATTGGTCGACCTACCAGAAGGAGCAAGACCCATCGGATGCAAATGGATCTTCAAGAAGAAGATGAAAGCAGATGGAACCATTGACAAGTTCAAGGCCAGGCTAGTGGCCAAGGGGTTTGCTCAGAAGCAGGGGATCGACTACTTTGACACTTATGCTCCAGTAGCTCGGATGACAACTATCAGATTGTTAATTGCTTTAGCAGCAATACACAAGCTGGTGATACATCAGATGGATGTGAAAATGGCATTCCTTAATGGCGAGCTGACCGAAGAGATCTACATGCAACAACCAGAAGGTTTTGTCGTCAGAGGTCTGGAAGACAAAGTCTGCAAGTTGATGAAGTCTCTGTATGGTTTGAAGCAAGCTCCCAAAATGTGGCATGAGAAGTTTGACAAGGTGATAAGGTCAAATGGCTACAGGGTCAGTGAAACAGACAAGTGTGTCTATACGAAGTTTGCTGACGGAAGAGGAGTAATCGTTTGTCTATACGTGGACGACATGCTAATCCTAGGTACGGATTTAAGCTGCGTCACAGAGACAAAAAAATTCCTCTCGACCAAGTTCAGTATGAAGGACTTGGGGGATGCCGACGTAATCTTGGGGCTCAAGATCATCCGAACAGGCACTGGAATAGCGCTGTCACAGTCTCATTACATTGAGAAGATGCTCACTCGCTACGGGTATCAAGATCTTCCTATTATTGATACACCGTACAGGAGTGATCTGAAACTGGAGCCAAATTCGAAGGAGAGCGTCAGGCAGTTGGAGTACGCTAGCGTCATCGGAAGTTTGATGTACGCTACTACTGCCACAAGGCCTGACATAGCCTTTGCAGTGGGAATGCTGAGTCGATTTACGAGCAATCCAGGCGTAAAGCATTGGAAAGCTGTGAAGCGTGTTATGAGATATCTCAAGAAAACTCAGACATATGCACTATACTACAGCGGAGATCCGTCAGTAGTGGAAGGCTTCAGTGATGCTAGCTGGTGTTCAGAGGTGGAGAGCGAATATTCCACAGGTGGATATATGTTCGCCATGGGTGGAGCTGCTATATCGTGGAAGTCGAAGAAGCAGACTATGTTATCTCGCTCCTCCATGGAATCTGAATTCTTTGCATTAGACGCTGCTGCAGATGAAGCAGAGTGGCTTCGGGAGCTCATGTATGACCTTCCAATGGTTGGGGCTCAGATACCGGCGATTCCGATATACTGACAACCAGGCGGCAGCAGCGGTGGCATCAAATGAACTCTTCAACGGGAAGAAGAGGACTGTGCGGTTGAAGCACAGAGCAGTGAACGATCTCATCAAAAGGGGCGTCATTGCAGTGATCGATGTTCGGAGTCAGGAAAACCTGGCGGATCCGTTCACGAAGGGTCTCAAGCGTCAGCTGGTCGAGGACACAGCAAGGAAGATGGGCTTGAAGACTTTCTGATATTGTGTCATTGTAATCCTACCATAAAATTTTATGTTATTGGTTCAAAGAGAAATCTACTAGACATTTAATTTTTGGTTCAAAGGAGGATCATTGACTAAAATAATATCAGTTAACAGTGGGTACTTGTTCTGCGGAACATGAAAGGGTTACGGACCCATAACCACTGTTGTCTACTATGTATTTTCTGCGGAAAATTGATCCTGTAGGAAGGTTGGCTTAAACGCCTTAATGAGTTCTCAGGCAGAGTGAATGCCTGGTGTGCTTTACAGGAAGCACGGTAGAGCAGCACTACAAGGAGTGAAACTCCATGCTACAGTGGGGTGACTCCACCATGAGGTTCCCAGGTAGGGATAATGCCTCGGCTTTGCAAGCTAAGTCACAGCGGAGTAGCACCGCAAATAGGCAGGTAGCCTAATGCTGTATGATAATCGTAATAAAGAGAGGTAGACAGCACTACAAAGAGGACGATGTCCTCATGTTACAGTGGCATGACACCACGAAGAGGTACCAGGTAGGGTAAAGCCTCGGCTTCGCAAGCCATGTCATAGCGGCGTAACACCGCACGGAAGCGCAAGGCTTCATGCTGGATAGTTTGGCACTACAAAGGGGCTTGTGACCTCATGCTACAGTAGTATGACACTACGATGAGGTACCCAGGTGGGGTAAAGCCTCGGCTTTGTCAGCCATGTCATAGCGGCGTAGCACCGCAAAGAAGCACAATGCTTCATGCCAATGACTCTTTATAAAGAACTCACCTATAGTGTATGGAAAGAGATATCAGGCCGTCTCTTGAGGGTAAGCTTGTAGACGCCCAAAATTATACACTGAAACCAGGCTGGCACAAGGCCTTCAATGTGCAGCCAGAAGCACAGTTGATGTCATTATGTGAGTAGGAAGAATTGCAGTTATGGTGCAGAATTCAAGGCTTAGTCCATTCTTGTATCATGCTGTTATTTAACCTATGCGGGAAGATTCAAGTCGTAGCGACATCTCTCCTAATGCATGATGGACAATCACTGTAGGGAACGCTCAACCCATATATTGAGATATGTGGAAGATTGTTGGTGTTTTTGCCTTTGGACTAGAAAAGATAGTCCCACATCGGCTACACCAAATGGTAAGTATCTCAATATAATGCATTGCTTGTGTTGAGGTGTGCACATGAGGTGTAGTGGGGCACAAGTTTGTGCCATGTGGAAGTATTTCTCTAGAAGGAAAAAGGATTAAATCCAACAAGGATGAAAGTTAATTTTTGTTGTGCGGACTCGGACTCGGACACGGACTCCAGGATGTCTCGTGCATGCACGGGAGTGTTCGGGGGGTAGGCGTGGACTAGCACACTTCTATGCTGATTGTGGGATGATCTAAAATATCAAACTCTATTTTTGAGTATTGGTATTTTAGTCCCACATCGGATAGGAGAAGAGGTGAAGTCTCAACTCCACTCTATAAATAGAGCCCCTTGGCCTCCTTTGAAAGATGCACCAAGAAGAGAGAAAAAGGAGTCTGTAAAGTCCAGGAAGCCCGTTCAAGTCTCAAATATTGACTTACGAGCGTTCCAGAAGTTCTCCTGAACTTGCTGGTTCCTGGGAGCTTATCCGTACTGCGGGTATAGCTTTGAGCGCCGGTGTTCTACACCCCAGCGAGATCCGTTCTTCTTTTTCCTCCCTCTTTCTGTTGCCTTCGAGAATCTGAGACTCAACCGTTGTTGATCATCTCTTGTTGCCTTCGAGAATACCGTCGCTTCTCTTTAGAAGTAATACGGTTCGGTTGCCTTCGAGAATACCGTTGCTTCTCTTTAGAAGTTATACGGTTCTGTTGCCTTCGAGAAACATTACGAAATAATCTTTTTAGATTCTCGTAATACAATATCACCTTCTTTAGGGTGTTGTTGCCAGAAACATTGTCTTTACAATTGTTTCTGAACTCGTGTTTTTTCCATCGATTGTTCGTCAAGGGACTAACAGGTAAACAGAAAATGGAGATGTATCTCGTACAATCAGTCAACCACTAGTCTCAAATCCATCTTACATATCCTTAATAATCTCAATAAAACTACTAGAAGCTTATTTTCTCTAGTTGTCTTCTCTTATTTTGAATTTTCAAAAGCCATTGTTGTTTGACCAATCAACGTTGATATCAGTAGATTTCTTGGAGATTGAAGCTCGCGGTTGTAGACCTCGAGAGGGTTTACCTAGTCGAGAGTACCAACCCCCTCTCTCTACCATTCTCATACTTCACCTTTTTTTAACTTTCTATCGAGGGAGGGTACTGCCTGCGATCATGTCTCACGTGGGGAAGGGGGCAACAAAACCCTAGACCTTTTGGTAAATGGAAAATGGAGATGTATCTCGCATAATCTGCTCAAACACTAGTCTCAAATCCATTTTATATATCCTTAATAATATCAACAAAAACTACTAGAAGCTTAATTTTTTTAATTTAGTTGTCTTCTATCAAGAAAGGGTTCTGAATTTTCAAAAACCATAGTTGTTGGACCAATGTTGACAATTGGCATAAGTGAATTTCTTGGATATTGAAGCTCGGGGTGGTAGAACTCAAGAGGGTTTACGTCGAGGGTACTACCCTCCTCCCTCTACTATTCTCAGACTTCCCCTTTTTATCTTGCTATCGAGGGAGGGTACTATTGACGACCATGTCGAGGAGAGCGTGACATAACCTAGCCACCCCCACCCTTCCCCAATCCTCCCCAGTTTCCAGCCAAATCTCATCACCACCTCATCATCGTCGTCACTTGGCAACCCATACTCATCAGTCACCTCGTCATCTTCAATCGTACAACCTTCACACCTTCTATAGTCTTATCGCATTACTAGCACCAGGAGAGAAAATAGGCAGAGCTAGCTAAGCTTGCATGCTATCATCGGGTGACTCACTTGCCTTGAGCATGATATGGGTGCAGAGAAGTTTGATCTGGAGACACTGTAGTGGTAATAGTGCATGGATCTAACGCTTCTGGGGCATCAACATGCGCGAGGATCATTCCCAGGATCACAACATTAGTGTAGTATATTTTGTTATATTCTGAGGTCGACAGGGCAACAATGCTTACAATCGAAATGCTAATGGGACGGCGACTTGTGAGGATTGTCATCATCACACGTGAAGGTTGGTAGCGGCTCATTAAGGTCTGTCGTCGGGCATTGGAAGGTCCCAAGTCGGATGGTATATCGTGATTGTAGCCGATAAGCCGTGGCGGAAAAGTGAGGCAGTACCTTGGGTCCCCCCCCCCCTCCAACTTCTATCTTAGGGGGAAAGACTATTTGAGATTTTGACGATAAATATTTAAAATGATAATAAAATGACGACAAGGAGGCCCGAGAAGAATAATTGGCAAAGGGACCATGACAATCTTGAATATTGTTGAATGAGTTTTCCACGATATTTGATAATGGAGCCAAGTAGGTGATGAATCGGTGAGAGACCACATCATTCGGAAATGATGAATGGGAAGAAACCACGTCGCGGCTACAATAGATTCGACTAGCACCATAGTAGGTGATACAAAATATAAGTAATTTTCCTTATCTTATTTGACAAGGAGGATGGAAGGGTGATGAATCATTGGAAACTACGTCATGAGGGTGGTGCTAAAAAGTTTGATGTTTGGACTGGACCATATCAACCGTTAGAGTGAACATGACACACGGATCAAAGTTTGACAGAACAATGATGCATCATATCAAGTAGTGAAGTAACAAGCGGAGCTCACTCAACTACCTATTTTACCTTCTCTTTAATGGTCTCTCTCCCCTACGGTTGACTTTTCGGAGGGGCTGAACGTCGACAAAGGAGAATTCCAGATGTTGATGTGCATTCAATCCACAACTTTGATAGTTTCTTGTTGCGGTAAGCTTGTGACTTGCTGACAGAGCTCTCTCTTCCCATCTTATTGGACTTTCTATGCGTGTTTTACCTTTCATCGTATCATTGCGGTAATCTCCTTTTGTATTTAGGACTTGTTTCATTATTTATCCTTAATGAAATATGGGGGGAAGTTATTCTCACTGTTTTATCTTAAAAAAAACTATTGTAACTTGTTTCCGAAACGTACCACATAATTTCTCTAGGAACCCATCATAAGTCTTTTTCTGTATATAAATGTTATATGCAAATTTTTTATTTTCTCAAAAGATTTTCAATTTTCTTCTTGATAAGAGAGCATCCATAGCTGAGCAAATTGATTCTTAGAAATACTTGTTTATCTTGTTAGTCTTTTTCGATAACTCACTCAAGTTTTATTGTATGATTCATAGCTCGACTCCCCAATTATTGCAACTAGAAGACGATTCCTCCATTCCTTGGGAGTTCTTCTAGTCGTTAAATTTTGGTCAAATAAGTTAGCTGCACTAATCCTTGTTTCCCAAGCATTTTCAAACTTTAATAGAGATACAGTCAGACCCTGCAGTTTTTATGTACTTCAAAGCTTCTTATAACTTTAGTTTAGACACCCTAACTTTACAACACAGTAATTCCTTAATTTCACATCCTATGTCGAAGAAAGTATTATGTATTCCTTAGCCTATGCATCCGGAACAAATTTATGATTATGAGAGAGCGTATCAAACTCCCCACAAAAGATTAAACTTTAGAAGTTGCAATATAAACATCAAACAACTACAAGCTTGTTTCTTACTCTGAGGTCAACAAAGGAAAACCTTTAGCTATTATATTTTGCACCTTTCTAGCAAAGGTTACACAAATACCAGGAATAAACTAGAGCCCAACAAATTTCCCAAAAAGATAGTGTTTCTGTTATAAAGCAAGGACTTTAAGCCTTCATGTGGGGCACCTAAGCTCAACAAGAACGCAGGAAACTTAAACTCTTTCAAGGTTCCGAAATTGTTTCAATTTCAAGGAAAAATAGATCTGATTTGGCAGATGAAAAAAAGTGAAAAAGAAATGCATCCTCACACACCCTAGTAGTAATTTTGGGTTTGCTTACTCTTCCATGAAACCTATGAATGTCCTATGAATGTTGTATTACCATTAGTATAATCTGCCTTTCCCGTCATGATACTATTTTAAAACTAATTCATATAGCAAACCTTACATGTATGTCTAGTCTAACACAAACTGAGACAAGTTTCTTAATTATTAACACGTCTCTAAAACTGTTTCTACCAAGAGGAACATCTAGACACTGACGGATGTGGGGGGGAACATAAGGAAAGAGGAGTGTAGATGTGTGTTCATAAAATATCCATGTTCTCGTTCCTACATTAAGATAAAGTTGAACTAGATTATTTGCAAGTTATATGAGAATTTCTTATATTTCTATATTGCTAATTAAGAATATGTTGTATATTTGTCGAGTAGAAAATGAATAATGGATGATTTTATTGATGGGCTACTACTTGCTACTTATAGAGGTTCCAACTCCTCTTCATACTACATTTTCCAATGTGGGACTAAAGTCCCTTATTGATTCTCAACACTCCCCCTCAAGATGGACGATAGATATTAATCATCCCCATCTTGTTACATAGCTTTGACAGACTCAATGAACTAAGACCTTTAGTCAGACAGTCTGCAACTTGTTCTTCTGAGCGAACATGGTCAATCTTCAGTATCCCTTGTTCCAGCTTCTCCTTGATGAAGAATCGATCGATCTCGATGTGCTTCGTTCTGTCGTGTTGAACTGGATTGTTGGCTATACTTATTGCAGCTTGACTATCGCTCAGAAAATGTAACGGTGCTCCCTTATCCAGCTTCAACTCTGTCATCAGTGTTTTCATCTACAGTAATTCTGACACTCCCAGAGCCATTGCTCTGTATTCTGTTTTAGCTGACGACCGTGCTACCACTGACTGTTTCTTGCTTCTCTATGAGACCAGGTTTCCTCCTACAAAGACACAGTACCCCGTGGTAGACCTTCTGTCGTCTATGCAACTCGTCCAGTCTGCATCGCAGTATCCTTCAACTTCTATGCGTCCATTCTTCTTGAACCATAGCCCTTTTCCCGGCGTCCCTTTCAGATATCTCAAGATCTGAAACACTGCTTCCATATGACCCGTTCTTGGATCATGCATGTAGCGACTCACTACACTCACCGCAAATGAGATATCAGGACGAGTGTGTCCCAGATAAATCAATCTCCCTACAAGTCTTTGATACCTTTTACGATCAACTGGCTCTCCTGCTTCTGCTCCCAACTTGCACTTCTGGTCAATTGGAGTGACTGCTGCTTTGCATCCCAGCATCCATGTCTCCTTTAGTAGATCTAGTGCGTATTTTCTTTGTGAGAGAATAATTTCTTATTCGCCTTCACACACCTCGATACCTAGAAAGTACCTCATCGCTCCTAAATCTTTCACCTCAAACTCCTTCGCGAGTTTTGATTTCAGCTTAGTGATCTCGACCTCATCATCACCTGTGATTACTATATCATCCACATATACAGCAAGTATAGTAATGTGGCCTCTTGCATGCTGAAGAAAGACTGTATGATCTGTATTTGTTTGATGGTATCCCATGCCAGTAACAGCCTTTCTGAATCTGTCGAACCAGGCTCGAGGAGATTGCTTGAGCCCGTATAGCGACTTCTTTAGTTTACACACTTTTCCACGCGACGTTCCTCCGTCTGATTCTGTCGCGTAGCATCCTGGCGGGAGCTCCATGTACACTTCTTCTTGCAGGTCCCCGTGGAGAAAGGCATCCTTAACATCTAATTAGTATAGCTTCCACCCATAGTTTGCTGCAACGGAGACCAGAGTTCTTACCGTGCTCATTTTCGCTACCGGGGCAAACATCTCATCATAGTCGATGACATATGATTGTGTGTATCCTTTTGCAACCAACCTCGCCTTGTACCGCTCTACTTTTCCTTCTGGTGTCTCCTTCACTGTGTACACCCATTTGCATCCCACGGTTTTCTTCCCTTTGGGTAATGGAACCAGCTCCCATGTCTTATTTTTCTCTAGTGCCCCAAGTTCTTCCATCATTGCAGCTTTCCACCTTGGATCTTTCTTTGCTTCCTGCCAATACTTAGGCAAAGAAGTAGAGTCTAACGATGCAATGAAGGCTCGATAATTCGGAAAAATATTAGAATAAGACAAGAAATTGGCAATATCATATTCATAATCATCATAACGACTAGGAGCCTTACCCGTATTGATGCAAGAAGATCTCCTTAAGGGAGCAATAGGTGGTGGAGAGATCATACCATCCGAGTCAGAGAGATCCGCATCAAAATCAGAGTGATTCAGTGTGGGGGCAACATCTTCAAGAGTTGGGGCAGGAGTAGACGAGGGACTAGACAATGGGCACGGCACAGTACTGGACTTCTGTTGTCTCCTTCTGTAGACTTGTAGCTCCTTTTCTCTTGTCTCCCCCTGCGTAACATATGTATCTTCTTCTTCATTCTCCGTATCAGAGTCACTGCTATCTCTCCCTTTTGTCCAATTTTTCACGACCGGGCACGGGACCGATCCGACTACCACGTTTGGACTTATTATCTCCCCATCACGTCTAACACCCTCTGTGTTAGGTGTGTCACCAAACGCCGAACCTGCATCCGAACCATAGTATGGTTCCAGTTCTCTGAATGTAACGTCCATGCTAACAAACATCTTCCACTCAACTGGGCTCCAACATGCGTATCCCTTCTGAGTCGCTGTGTACCCGACAAATACACACTTAACCGCTCTTGGATCTAGTTTGCCAACTCCTGGCCTATTATCTTGGACAAAACACACACACCCAAATACTTTTGGGAGAACAGTGTATGTAGTTGCACCAGTAAGCATCTCTAATGGTGTCTTCCAGTCCAATATCTGAGACGACATTTTGTTGATGAGATAAGAGGCCGTCAATACAGCTTGCCCCCATAAGTGTTTCGGAACATTCATAGCCAGCATCATCGTCCGTGCGACCTCCAGCAGGTGCCTGTTCTTCCGTTCGGCCACACCATTTTGTGCCGGTGTATAGGCACATGAAGTTTGATGTAGTATTCCATGAGTAGATAAATACTCAGCAACCCTCTTATTAGTATACTCCGTCCCATTGTCAGACCGAAAACACTTTATTTTAATGTTATATTGCATTTCCACCCGGCGATGAAAATCCTGAAAAGCCTCAAGGACGTCACTTTTATTCTTCATAAGGTAGATCCAGGTCACGCGGGTAGAACAGTCAATAAAAGTGACGAACCATCTAAAACCGTTAATACCGGTTGTAGGACAAGAGCCCCATACGTCCGAATGTATCATATCAAATGCAGCGGAACTTCTATTCCCTGAGCTCGCATACGAGCTCCTGGTATGTTTTTCCAACTCACATGCATTACAAAATAAGTTCTCTTTATCAGCCCTTTGATATAAGGACAGATACATTCGACTAATAACTTGAAAGGAAGAATGCCCGACACGCTGGTGGTGGAGTAGTAATTCGTCTTCTACACTGCGACGTGAAGCGTCCAGTTGTGTGTCTGCTACTAGAGAGGCCAATACTTCGTCCAGTCCGGTCTTGTCCAAGTACCACAGTCCCTTATGCCATGTGCCAGTCCCTAGTCGTCGTCCTATCCCCTTCTCCTGAAAAGTCACCGTAGGAATGTCAAAGGAAACAGTACAGTTTAGGTTAAGGATAATGGCACTAATAGATATAAGATTGACAGGAAAAGATGGAGCATGTAAGACATTGGTGAGAGTGAGGGAAAGGGTGCATGCGACAGTGCCTTTACCCATGACAGATCTGGAGGTACCATCAGCAGTCTGAATACTCTCCGGCATCGGTAGGTGAGTATAGTCCTGGAACTCACCACGGGATCCCGTGACATGGCGAGATGCCCCAGAGTCCATAATCCAACCTGGCTGACGGACAGATGCAAGAGCACGCGCAGGTATACCAGTGCTGGTTTGGGCAAAGCAAGTGATGTGATCCCCTGAGATAGATGACGTTCCAGGAGTAACTTGACTGTCGTCCGAACCCAGCTTCGTGCCTCGTAACCTCGCAATGAACTCCCTCTCAAGAGGGGTTATTTCAGCCAATTGAATGTCTCCCCCTTCTTCCGCCAGATTTGCTTTGTGTCCTCCAAAATAATTTTCCCTTCTACCTCTACCACCACGACGTTCTCCACGGCCCCGTCCGCGATCATTTGACTGACCTCGCAGGGGTTTTGGACAAAATCTAATGTAATGTCCCGAGTCACCACAGTTGTGGCAAACACCGCCCGCAGAGGGAGGCTGATTGAAGACGGCAAGGACAGACTTTTCAACAGCAGCTTGCTCCCCCTGGAAGTAGCCCTTGTTGGGCATCAACTTCAATCGAGCTTCTTGTGCCATGACAGCTATGGCTTCTTCTAAGGTTGGAAGCGTGGGTTGTGTGAGTAGTACATTCCTTCTCTGCTCAAACACAGGGTTGAGCCCCTTCAAGAACTTCATCATCCGTTGCCGCAAAATATACGCCAGGAACGTCTGAAAATGCTTTGCAAACGCCGGTTCGACTTGTGCATCATCTATCCCAAGAGGATCATAGTGATCCAGATCAGACCAGTACTTCTTCAACAGGGCTGCGTACTCAGAGATGGTACGTTCGTCTTGTGCCACCCTATCGAGTTCATCATGTAGTTGGAAGACCCGCATAGGGTTGTCCGAGCCAAAGTACATATCCTTCAAAGTCCGCCAGATATCAGCAGCACCCTCCATTGCCTCTACATTGCCCGACACCTGGTCGGTCAAGGAGGCTGTCAACCACCCAGCCACTACGTTGTTGACAATCTCCCAAATAGCAAACTCCTTTGAGGAGGGATCAGCAGGTGCCTTGGTTTGGCCATTGACATATCCAACCAAGCCACGTCCCTTCAACGTCCGTATCGCCTGCCGCGACCATTTCAAGTAGTTGGACGTTCCTTCTAACTTCGTCTCCAGCTTTTCCAACTTTTCCATTTTGTAGGGTGACGGATCCACATCAGTATGGGTCACACTTGGGGTCGTCTCGGTCAATCTCTTCGACAAGATTTCATCAACCAAGGCCTTCATCTCTTGTTCTGTCAGTTTTCCAACGATCGAATCCATGGCCTCTTCAACTGTATCTCTAGTCGTCGTCATCGTCGGCAGCTGCTAACTGCTAGTCGTCGTCTTCGTCGGCAGCTTCGTCGTCTTCTACTCTACGAATGCGCTATAAACGTGGCCAACACCGACGCGTGCATGTAAAGTGAACACGTCAGGACACAGGAGAAAATACGATCATTCTCCGTGGAGAAAACACGATCATTCTCTGTGTAGATTCCGATGTGAAGATCGAGGAACAAATAAAGCATGTGTTCATTTGTTCACTCCAGACGGTGTAACACCTTTTTTACTCTTTTTTCTTTTTTTTCTCTTTTTTTTACAAAACAACAAGAAAAATTACATAACAAAAAAAATTACAAAACAAAAAAGATCGGGGGGGCGCCGCTGGAGGGGGGGGGCGCCGCTGGAGTCGGGGGAGGGGGGGGTGCCGCTGGAGTCGGCCGCTGGAGCCGGGTGAGGAAAAAAAAATTTGGGGGGAGAGGGGTGGATGGTTATGGCTCTGATACCAAGTAGAAAATGAATAATGAATGATTTTATTGATGGGCTACTACTTGCTACTTATAGAGGTTCCAACTCCTCTTCATACTACATTTTCCAATGTGGGACTAAAGTCCCTTATTGATTCTCAACATGTCGTATATTGTCATGTACTTCATTATGTCAGTTAGATTTCTATATTGCTAATTAAGAATATGTTGTATATTTGTCGTATATTGTCATGTACTTCTTTATGTCAGCTAGAGCATAGCGTCAACTTGTAGATCATACCATGAAGGAGCATCATTATCGCTCACGATATAATAATATTTATCTTGAAATCAATCTATGCATATATATTAATTGTTGGAAGAAAAAAAGACTCACCTCAGCTTCATTAGGAAGATTAAGTTTCTTCACAAGGTACTTTTGGATGAAAGAAACAGGCAAGTTACCATCCCTATAAAAGAATAGACAAAATGTAAACAATAACATCTCAATAAAGAAGCATGTTAAATGGTAAAAAATTTAATTGCTAAATTAGGATCAATTGAACATAAATTAAATTGTTAGAATTAGGATCAATAGAACATTTCTCTCCAACAACAATTCATGCCCAACTCATCTTGTCCTCATGTTTTATGGAAGTATTTAGCAGCTATGCAACCATATCAAGTTGTCATTATTTCTTGGTGGCTCATGCTTAATGAATCTATATGCAGGTAGGTATTACTATATTTAGTACAAAAATCGAGAATGAATAATCGTCACAATGATCTAAACCCGAACTAAATTTTCACTGTCATCCCCAGTACTTCAACTACCTTTATCTTCTCTATCATTAACAAATAGAAATTCAATATCTAATTTTCAAACTTCATGAACTTTGGACAGTCTCCTACACAAATAGTTCTACAAGAACCTGATCCTAGCACTGACACAAGACCGAGACATTTGACTCAGTTACATCACATAATATTGAGGGTTATAGGCCTTTCAGGCTCTTTAATCTAGTACAACATTCGTGTTATGAAAGACAATATCCGTTATTCTAATGATGATTAGAGCAGATGACTTCAATGAGAGTGAGTTATTATATCAATTTGGTGCTAAACAAGTGTTATGTATACATTTTAAGTATTATATACAAAATATAGATGTAACTTGAAAATGTCCTAAAAATATATTTCTTTTCTACTGTTGAAATAAGAAAACACTACTATTGCCAAAGGTGAAGGGTAAAGAGAATAATCTCTTAGGTGTACCAAACCCACCCCCCCCCCCCCCCTCCCCCAACCCCCCCACACACACACACAAAAAAAACAGGAATTTCAAATCATCGTCAGAGAGAACCCGATCTCTAGTTTCCATCCGTCAGACTAAAGCTGCTAAACTGGATCGGTTCGGTTCTGGAATTGGGCGTGTTCATGACTAACCAGAAATCAACTAGAAAATGGAAATACAGTTATTAGTTACCCATTTTTTTAAAGGACGAATCACGTTGAGGTTGACTAACACCTTTTTTGATAGAAGGTGGTAGACTACAAGATTATGGAAACAAAATATGTTGCTTCCCGTAACCAGCTTGCAGACCTGTTTACAAAATCTAGCGAGTACGGTTCATTTCTAACAAGTTGGACATGTATGATTTGTATGCTCCAGTTTCAAGGGGTGTGATAAAAGATAAATGAGTAAACCTGTAATTTCCCCCGAGTTCCGCTAGGGCTTCTGCCTTAACGATCAGCGTGCCCCCCCCCTCGGCCCCCGGACCCGCTCGCCGGGGGGGGGGGGGGGGGGAGGGGAGGAAGCCAACGAGGAAGGGGGGTGGGGGCGGCTCCCCAGGCGGGAGGGGCCCGGGCGAAGGGGCTGGGGGATCGGGCGGACCCCCCCCCATGGGTCGGCGGCGGCCTCCCCAGGCGGGAGGGGGCCGGGGATGTCGTCGGGGGGGACGGACGACCCTCCCCATGTGGAGTCGGAGGGCCGGGCAGCCCTAAAGGCGGCGGCGGCTGCTGTCATGACGGCAGGAGGCACGGTAGGGGGTGCGGGTGCAGAACGGGGTGGGTTGGGCGGACCCCGCCAAGGTGGTGGGTCGAAGTTCAGCTCTCCGGGTGTCAACAATGCTACGATGTTCGAATTTGGATATGGCTCTGGATCTCGAGATGGACAGGGTGAGAATGGAGGCTGGACGACGGTGACGAGGCGTCGCCCTGGAGGGAGAAGAGGGATCCAGACCCAAGCTATGGGCCGGACGGGACATGGTAGGAACGGAACTAGCCCGTCTGTACCCCGGCGAGCGGGGGGCGGACCGGGACGTACAGAGACTGGATGGAGACCCAAGGTGACGGCGGTTGAGAAAGGGAAAGGTATTGCGGAGGTAGCCGGGAGTCAGGGTCTGGTGTCCCCTGGGGCCTATGCCCGCACGATCACAGGCGGGCCGAGTCCTAAATCTTGGAAGGACGTTTGTATGCCGGCGGAGACCAAGAGCCCGACGTTGATGGAGTATGTGCCACCGAAGAAGGTGGGTGGAGGCCTCCGGACTTATTTTCCAGCAGAGGAGATTGCTGAGATAACAAACTTCTGGAAGAACACACTGGTGATGTATGTGCTGGAAAGTAAACCATTTTACGGCCAGATACGGGGATATGCAGAGCGGGTATGGCGGCCAAAGGGGAGCATGGAGATCTTCTCCAGGGAGAATGAGTTCTATTTTGTGAAGTTCGGTCTGACGGAGGATGTAACCAGGATTATCCAAGGTGGGCCCTGGTCCTTTGACGGGAGGTTCATTATTCTGAAGGAGTGGACTCCGGAGTTGAAATGTGAGAAGGAGGTTCTCAACGCGATTCATGTATGGATTCGCTTTCCTGAGTTTCCAGTAAAATACTGGAGCATTCCCCTACTCATGAGATTAGCTAGTTTGGTTGGTAGGCCGATCAAGACGGATGATGCTACGGCTTTCCGCAGTAGACTGATGTATGCTAGGATATTTGTGGAGATAAAGGCTGGGACGGAGCTTCCGAGCCTTCTGGAATACGAGATGGCGTCCGGGGAGGTTCTAACTCAGAGGGTTAAATATGATTGGGTCCCTCCAACGTGCTCCCTATGTAAGTGTTTTGGCCACGTGTCTAGTGCCTGCACTTCTAGAGGGAGGAAGATTGCTGGGCCCGCGGTAGCACTGATGGAGGTGGTGGAGCCGGAGAAGGCGCCCAGCTCCAACCCCGGAGCGGGGACGACATGCAGACAGGCGGAGGAGGACACTATGATGGAGGTTGCCAGGAGGCCGGAGACAGACACCCAGACGAGTCAGGAGAGTCCGCAGGGCATGATAGTTCCGTTCAGGCACCAGAGGAATATGGTGACCAGGGATATGACTACCCTTGGTAGCAGTCAGGATGGTATGGAGGTTCCTGCGGTGGAGAAGGTATATTGCAGGAAGAAGCATGCACCTTCTCCGCGGGAAGATGATCAGACCGAGGCCAACCCAGATTGGACCTTTACACTCTCCAGGATCCAGGCTCACCTTGCCCTCACCTCAGGACGGGGGGAGGATCTAGATTTGATGGACGCGACACTTTCCCCGGGTGTCAGTCTAGGTGTTGTCCAGAGGAACCCACATTAATTAATTAATGTCGGTTCTCGCTTGGAACATTCGTGGAGGGTGTTCCATTGGGAGATGGAAGGAGATTGGTGGAGTGCTGAAGCGTGAGAAGTGTGACATCTCTATTCTGCTTGAGACGAAAATTAGAGGAACGACGATGCTATCTCGCAGGACTCCTGCTAATTGGACTCATATTCATAACCTAGATCTTTGTGATATGGCAAGGATCTGGATTCGGTGGAACATGGATAGTTGGGAGGGGGATCAGGTTCTGAAGACTGAGCAACTTATTGGCATCTCATTTGTAAATAAAGGAGGATTTCGCTTCATCCTGGGTGCGGTCTATGGGCACAATGATAGGCGACTTCGTGAGACCCTGTGGGAGGACATTGTGCGTGTAGGACGTATGGCGGAGCATCTGTATCTTCCTTTGCTACTTATGGGGGACTTCAATGCCATGTTGCACCGGCAAGAGAAGGTGGGGGGCCGTCCGGTACCTGACCAGATCTTATATGACTTCCAGAGGTGTCTTCTCCTGTCGGGGCTGATGGGGCTTGAGAGGGCTGGGCACATATGGACCTGGCACAATAAGGCGGTCCACAACAGGATTGCCTGTCAGCTTGATAGGGCTCTAGGGAACAGTGAATGGTTTCGCTGCTTCCCTAATTCTATGGCGGAGGGGCTTGCGGCAGGGACCAGTGACCACTCCCCTATCCGGGTAGGCTTCTCGGTGAGGCCCACTTGGAAGGCTCGGCCGTTTCGGTACAACAATAGCTGGTACCTATCTGTTGGTTATGAGGAGGTAGTTATGGGGGGGGGGGGGGGTTGCTGCACTCTCAGGAGGGCACGACTTAGTTTCGCATGGTTAACAAACTCAAACAGGCTAAGAAAGCCATTCGGAACTGGATGAAGACGATGCCGCGATCTTCCCTGGAGGATAAGGAGGCCGAGCTGCGGGAGGTTCAGGGAGCTTTACAAGCAGATATGTTGAGCGAGGAGTTGGCGGCCAGGGAGAAGGACCTTATTTTGGAGGTCAACATCCTGAGGCTCCAGCAGGAGATCAGTGCGGCTCAGAGGGCCAAGTGTTCCTGGCTCAAGGATTGGGACCGGTGTACCAGGTTCTTCTACGATGTGATCCGGACAAGACAACACCGGAACAGCATACCCAGGCTTCTCAATGGCGAGGGCAGGCTTGTCGGCGACCCGGTGGGGATTCAGGAGGAGACAATCAGGTTTTATTCTGACTTGTATCAGCAGACTGATTATCCCACCTTGTTCCCTGAGCTTGTCACGAAGAGACTGGTGACGCCTTATGGGAATAGCTTGTTGTTAGCCCCTGTGAGATTGGAGGAGGTGGAGGCTATTGTGATGAATGCGAATCCCATTAAGGCTCCGAGATCGGACAGCTTCTCTAGTGGGTTCTTCAGGCGACACTGGGGTGTGCTTAAATATCCAGTTCTGGAGACGGTGCAAAAGTTTTTCTTGGAAGAAAAGTTGTTGAAGGAGTTGAACCACACTTTTCTGACCCTGGTCCCGAAAAAAGAGGGCGCGACATCCCTCGGCGACTTTCGGCCTATTGCGTGTTGTAATTATCTGTATAAGATAATTACCCACCTTATGTGCCAGCGCATGGAAGGGATTATGCAGGACCTGGTATCTCGGAATCAGGCGACTTTCATCCAGGGCCGCTCGATTGCTGAGCACAGTCTGCTTGCTTATGAGATGGTCAGAGATTTCAACAAGCCAGGGGGGATGAAGGCCTGTGTGAAGTTGGATCTGAGGAAAGCGTACGATACTGTCAATAGAGACTTCCTTTGCCACCTTATGCTAGCCATGGGATTTGACGAGATGTGGGTAGCGAGGGTGAGGGAATGCATATGCTCCCCCACTTTTTCGGTTCTCATCCAGGGTACTCCTTATGGTTTCTTCAGGAGCAACATGGGACTTCGGCAGAGGGATCCCCTCTCCCCGTATCTGTTCACTCTGGTGATGGAGTACTTCACTTGCCTGATGGACCTGGCGGTGCATAGTAGGAAGATTGTCCCTCTCTTCAGGCTGGTAAATCCGGTGGTGTCCCACTTGATTTATGCTGACGACCTCTTGGTGCTTCTTCAGCCTTCTATGCGGGGGATGCGTGCGCTTTCAGATATTATGGAGGAGTTTGGGCGGTTGTCTGGACTTCAGCTGAATAGGAAGAAGAGCAGGGTTTACTTCAACTCGACTTGCTCACTCAAGGAGGAAAGGGCTTTTGCGCTGGGAGTGGAGAAAGGTAAGCTTCCGGTTAAGTATCTGGTGGTACCTTTGACGGTGAATTTTACTAGGGATCAAGATTGCCACAGCCTGGTGGAGTTTGTCCAAAGGAGAGTGGAAGGCTAGCAGGCAGCTGGACTATCTTTTGGGGGTCGCATTGAGCTAGTGAGGTCGGTCATTTCGGGCATTGCTATGTTCTGGTTGCAGTCAATAAAGATTCCGGTGGCCACCATCCGGAAGGTGGAGAGCATATGTGCCAACTTCATCTGGCGGGAAGGTATGCATGCGATAGCCTGGGAGCAACTCTGCCGACCTAGGGAGGAAGGAGGAGTGGGGTTGAGACCACTTCTTGCAGTTAGGAAGGCCTCTGGGGTGAAGATGGCTTGGCAGTTCATCAAAGGCGGCTCTCTTTAGGCAGATTGGATGGCTAGCAGATACTTGAGGCGGAAAATTTTCTGGTCCTGTAGGATTGATAACAATTTTTCTGTTCCTTTTAAGGCTATTCTTAGATGCCGATCAGTACTTCAGTCCACTATATGCAGGATCATGAAAGATGAGGCTAACACCGATCTTTGGCTCGACCCGTGGATGGGTAATGGTTCCCTCCTGGAGACCTTGGGAGCACAGATGGACAGAGATGCGAGTTGAGGGCTGAAGTGCAATCTGATTATCAGGGATGAAATTTGGAGGCCTGAGGACTATCGGTACACTGCTCAGTTTGGAGAGGAGATTCGCCGGATCACCATTGATGCTAGCCAACATGCAGATTCCTGGAGTTGGACTGCTCCTGGGGTGGATGGTGGGGAAGGTCCCTTCCACTTCAAGAGTTGTTACAATCTGGTCAGGACCCCTCATGACAGGATTGCGGAGTTCGATTTTATCTGGGGAAAAAGGATTGCCCGGAAAATGTAGCTATGTGCATACAAGCTTCTGCTTGGCAGGTTGATGACGAGGGACGGGCTCATCAGGTTTGGGGTGCAGATCCCAGACCCGAAGTGCGTACTATGTTCATCGGAGGCTGAATCTATTGGCCACCTATTCTTTGAGTGTCCGGTGACTTGGCATATCTGGTCAGAGCAATGCACGAGGTCGCTGGGAGGTGTTGGCAGGGCTAAAGATATACGGGAGATCCTCACTTGGATTAGGGATCGCCGAGGTATGGAGCTTGGTTGGGCTAGGATGGCCAGAGTTCGACTTGCAGCATCAGTTTGGCACGTCTGGAGGGAACGTAACAGACGTATATTTGAGGGGCTGATTATCCCTCCCGTTGGCATTCTAAATAATTTAGAATTCGATGTATCTGTAATGGCCCCTTAACCGGGGTGGGAGAGGTGTGAAATTGTGTACTGTAATACTTTTACTGAGCTCTGCGTGGAATAAAATTTACCCTTATTCCAATATATATATATATATATATATATATATATATATATATATATATATATATATATTTATATAATTTTTTATTCCAATAAAATTTACCCTTATTCCAATATATATATATATATATATATTTTTTTTTTGGAATATATATATATATATATATATATATATATATATATATATATATTCCAAAAAAAAATATATATATATATATATATATCATTGGTAGCTTTTGTTGATGAAATTAACCATTACCTCTAGAGATAAACTACTTCAAACATGCATTTGTTAATGTAAAGCAAAAAGGTATTATGAAAATTATTAAAATTAACTATGTTAACTTTTCTTTTCAAAAGGTCAATACAAAAATAAACCTAATAGGAAGACTGCAATAATATACGAAAGATAGTCATGGCAACTTTATAATTTGTCAATATAAATACTCACTTAAACCTCAAGTAGCATGAATGTGTCTGAGGCACTGTTTTCTCTTTGTTCCTAGAGGAAATTTGCAAAATATCAGAATTATTAGGCTGTTAACCTTAAAAGAACATGTTACACAGAAAGCACAATAATCTCCACAACGAGGGAAAGGTTTTTCACTGGTCCATTGTTGGAAGCAAAGAGAGCCAAATAGGACTATTCCTCCTGTCGCGTGTAACTCCAGCGGCATCTACAAGAACTTGAGCTGATGGTTTAAGATCCCTCTTTTTCCGTGAATGAAATCTTTTAGCTTTAACCAATACTGGCGACTGAAGGATACTGCCATCTTTTTCGTCCTGCATATTTGATGTGTGCGGGTGTACTCTAGCCTTGGGTTTATGCATAAGAACTTCACTATCAGGGCCATTACTTTGCTCTTCCTTATTAATAGAGCTCTGTGAACTGGACTTAACATTCTTTGTCCTATTTGCAACTTCAAGCAGACAATTCAAGGGTTGCCAGAGCTCAGATTTATCTTCCAAGTATTCTTTTCCATTTTCTGTACTCTTATCAGGTGAATGCTTAGATGGCTGTGCAGTGGAAGAATTCTGCAACGGCTCAAGTGTCAGTAAATATAACAATTGCAAGATGGCTGTAAGAACTAGATATTAATCAGAAGAACATGATAAATGCGTATCTGCAGTTCAGAATATTTGAGTTTTATGCACATGAATTGAGTATGTCAATTCCATTTACCTGCCTCTTATTTTGAGCGATCTTGCTCAGAGTCTCGGATGAGTTTGAATTTTCTGCACAATCTTCTGCCAGATTAACCACTTTTTTAGTCGGTTCATCAATAACAGGACCTAATCCGCGTAAGGCAGAAGCCCTTCTTCTGGCGGCAGTTTTTGTTCTCCTTCCTGTCAAGCCTGTCTTTGTTGCTACTCTAGGAGTATTAACTACTAAAGAAGAAAGTGATCTTTCTTTTCTTCGGATAGGCAATGTGATAGAAGGTACTTCAGGAGCATTAACCTTTCTCCTTTTGAGAGGAAAAATCTTTGATCTAACGTCTTGAAGATTGTGATCAGGCCTGTAAGCATTTCTGTGTTAAAACATATTTTATAACAGGTCGAAAGAAATAACTGATATTAAGATTCTTTCTACTGTGCCTTCAGGATTCAGACAACAACAATCATATTTGATCCAGAAAGAATGTGTCATTTGGAATAATGTTTATGCAGCATTCACAAGCTTTATGAAAGTTATCAAATTCCATGAAGAATCCAAAATAAGAAACTGTGCTCCGATACTGTTGAAAAAAGAAAGGTTATTTTTAAGTTTTATTATCAAATAACAAAAATTCAGATTTTTTTTTAGTGACAGAAGCAATAATATGGTATCTCATGAAGAGGATAATTCACTCCTTCTATGTTGCAAGGACACGGATACGACACGACACTGGAAGGACACAGGTGACACAGACATGACACCTATTTTGATGTGCCCTAGTGTATTTTGGAGTGTCCGGGAAGTGTTCGATATGAATCAATTCGTGTCCGACATGGCCCATTTTGAAGTGTTTGTGCTTCATAGGCTCCCTTAGACCCCTAGTCACAAGTTCGGCATTTAGGAATAATTCGGCGAGGAAACTTCGAAATTCAGGAAAAAATCGGAAAAAGTTCGGCAGAAATTTGTAGCCCGAAAAAACGGGTCAGTGCACGGGTTACAAAAGCAGAATAATAGACTGCTATAGGTCTTGATATGAGTTGCTTGGGTGTAGTAGAGGGTTGAATCTGAGTTGTAGTGCTGGGCATTATGTTATGAGACCTAGCAATCATGTAAACAATTACCTTCTTCTCTCTCTCTCTCTCTCTCTCTCTCTCTCTCTCTCTATATATATATATATATATATATATATATATATATATATATATATTTTTTTTTTTTTTTAGCAATCATGTAAACAATTACCTTCTTCTTCTTCTTCTTCTTCTTCTCTCTCTCTCTCTCTCTCTATATATATATATATATATATAAACATTATTATTATTTTTGCAAATGACCTCTAGCCTAGTGGTTAAGAGAGATGCATGCGGCCCGAGTGGTCAGGAGTTCGAATCCCAGTGGGAGCGATTCCAGAAACAATTTACCTGGTTCCAAAATATATATATATATATATATATATATATATATATATATATATATATATAAACAAGAAAATTTGCATTAGAAAGTCTTCCAAAACCCAAAACCAAAGTTCTTGCCTAAAAGCTTCACATATTTTTTGAATAATACTATGCAAAGACTTGAGACCATAGCAACTTTAGTCAACTACAACTTGGGGATGACAGCCAACTAAACCTTTTACCAACTTCCAACCATAACCAAATCAAACAATAGCTTGAGTTTTAACCATTATGTAGAAACCAACAAATTCACTAATTGTATCATGGATCTTTGGGTGCTTTACATAGGCTAATAAAAGCTACTTTCTAGTCCCGTATAGGCTGTAAGGATATAATGAAGGTGAACACCTCCTATAAATCAAGTTAGTTGCCTAATGGGAGTTGATTTTTAGTCCATATTGGCTGTGAAGAACGAGTGTAGGTGAGTACCTCTCTATAAAAGCTAGAGAAGGGTCCTCTATATTCAGTTTCAATGGGCCTAAATGGAAATTGAGGCCAACACCAGGGCGGCTACATTTTGACCGAATAAAATGCCTATATTCGCAAATATTCGTTTTATTCATGATTTTTCAGAATATTCATGATTTAATCGTGCACCCACGAATTAATTGTGCATATGTTCGGCTTATCATCTATTCACTAATAATTCACAATTTTTTTTTCAAATATTTGTGAATTATGTGACAATGCTTAGATCCAGAATTATTAAGGCTGAAAAACTAGTCCATGGACTATTCTTGATTAAAGGATAGCATATACGTGACAAACTTAGAAAGCTTATTCTTGCATGGATTGTAAAAGATGCATAACACCTCAAGTTGGAGAATTTTTTTTTTTTAAATCCAGAGCAACTTGGAGCAACTTTTTTTGTTTCAATTGAAGGCTAGAGAAGATATGAACTTATATTAAAAAATGATTCTGGGCCTCACAGTGTGTGGCATGATGTAGGAACATTCTATATTCATTCCCAAAGACTCATAGCCAGTGTCTCCAAAGGAACCGAGTTTTGTAGAAGTAACCTACTGACTAACGGACCTAACCAATCCGTGTAATATTTTTAGCAACTAATATATATATGAGGAGGGATCAGGATATCTGCTATTAAGAATCCCCGAATGTTCATGAAATAGTAGTCATTGGATTTGTCTTTTTAGACCGTACATAGTAGTTCAAATCTCGCAAGAAATTGGGTAATTAAGGAACTAATATGTACGGTCCAAAAAGACAGTTCCAATGGCCGCTATTTCAGAGACATTTGGGGATGCTTAATAGCGGATATTCCGCTCCTCTCTCTCTCTCTCTCTTCATATATATATATATATATATATATATAAAATATATATATATATATATATATATATATATATATATATATATATACACCAATGCATGTGTGTATAGGGTATACATTTCTTAAGGGACCATCTTAGAAATTTTTCTTAGGTAGAATACACAACCATTCCACAATATACATTTGGTTGGAATTTGGTGTGATGCACGCATGCATTGGTATCTAATCGGATTTTCAAACGTGCACCCCTTCAGTAAATTTTCTACCCTTTTTCCCATATATATATATATATATATATATATATATATATATATATATTGGAACCAGGTAAATTGTTTCTGGAATCGCTCCCACTGGGATTCGAACTCCTGACCACTCGGGCCGCATGCATCTCTCTTAACCACTAGGCTAGAGGTCATCTGCATATATATATTTAAAGTACACGCACGAATATAGATGCGCACACACACCGGTGGTTGTGTCTATCTCAAGCCTATGAGGGCACTTAGGACCGTTGAAGATTAACCTAAAACATGGTTGACCGACCACACAGACTAGCAATCAATTCGGTTTAGCCCATTAAACTAGGCCGGTTTGGTTATGGTTTCCAAATAATTAACAGGTCGGTTATAATTTGTGATTTCTTCTTCATTTAATCGAATGACCGATTTAATCGACTCTTATATATTTTTATTAATTCGTTTCACCATTGGAAATAAGAATCCAGGGGTTATTATATACAATATTAGTTAACGGGTTAGATATATACATGGGCTCATGGTTAATATATAAAGAGAACGGGTCGGAACATGGTTTAATACGTAATAGTTTAACTAAAAAAGAAATTAAAAACTCAAAAGAAGCTCTAATCCTAAGGTCCTTGCTCTTCGCAAATCACAAACTGTAATGTCCCGCCCTGCGTAGCGCATTGTACTGGCTTGTTAGCTCGAAGGGCCTTTGGACTTGGATTCATGCAGAAAAATCATTTTTTTAGTTTTTATGATCAGGACGAAAAAAATTCGTCAATAGTGAATGATTTTGATCACTCTCCTTTATCTTCACACTTAATAAAAAGAATTGTTCTTAGTCTTTGTTTATATATTCCATAAGATTGTTGATGCTAAAGTAAAAAGAAACAAAAAATAAAGGAGAATAATCTGATTGTTGTTAACTTGCTATATAGAGACATAGAATGTTGTTCTGTTGTTATAGATGCATGATTTATTTTTGTTGTAGCCATGAAATATTGTATGTTGTAAATGCTAAGAATTGGATTACTGACATGTAAACTGTTAAGTGCATCTATGCACGAGATTTACGTGGTAAGAGGTTCGTATGGAAAGCGGTATGGATGTAATTTGGTACCAAGGAATGGTCGAATATGGTTTGGTACAACGAATTGGTCGGATGTGGTTTGTAGTAGTTTGGGACCAATTGGTCGCCAATTGGAGTGAAGATTGAGATATCGTGAGAATTAACTGTTGTACAAGCAGATATTTACATTGTTTTATTTCAATTTTTGTACCATGCATATGTTTTATAGTTAAAATGTGCACGTATTTAATATGGTCATGGACAATTTGTACACAAGGTTTAGCTTTCCTCAAACAGGGTCCGAGGTACTGGGACTCATTCGGCCTATGATAAAATTATGTAGAACGTACTTCACGCATGAGGTATTGCGGGACCCTGAGTGGGGCTAGCTATCCGGACTGGAAGGACGTGTCGCAATACCCTGTATAGTCCTTTACAATGTCGAATTTACTAATTACCATGATATAATTAAGTTGCATGCTAATGACAACTATGTTGCATACTTAACAATTGGTGAAGGGACACATTTATGACACATTTATATATTATGAATGTTAGTCCATGTTTGCAGGGAAGGATAGTAGCATTGGATAAGATTCACTATGTCAAATGATATATACGTGTATGTGTGTGAATTGTTAACCGACTTTAGACAAAATAGAAAGACCACATAATAATTTTATCTATTCCCACATGATTACCATGTTGGTTTAGGTAAGTCGGGTTAAGACCACTCACCAGTGCATTTTCCAATGTGTTGACCCCCTCCTCCACATGTGTCGGAGTCGCTTGGACGCTCTGAGGCGTTTGGAGCTTGCTTAGCAACTTGAAGCTGTTTGGATGGAAGATGATATATTTTGTTTATAAAGGACATAATATACGAAACATTGTTTATTGTATTAGTTTCACGAGTTGTAAGTCCTGCAACATCGTTCATTATAATAAGATCCATGGTTAGTAAGTTGAGTTGTTCTTTTGGCCTAGGAGCCGTTGTAATTCCGCTACAAATTATCAATAAAGAAAATTGTTTTCATATATTTTGTGTCTCAACTTTCTGCTTATTTTTCCGCTGCAATGACTTTGTTTCTGGAATGTTTTATCGACCTTATTTGTTCTTACCTTGTTCAAGTATAATTTAGACTTGTACGACATCACGCTGAGTGGTGACTTTTGTTTCTGCGGAATCGGAACGTGATACAAGCAACAACTTTCTATTACCCTTCTTTTCTACAAGGTTCATGCAAAATGCATAGATTTTCTCCTTCACATCTTCTTGTCCATTGTAGAATTTTAGGAAAGTAGCACTAGAATGATAGTTGTGACTAAATTGAGGTATTATTTTCTACTTACCGACTCGCATTGTTACTTTCGTATCGAATGATATTTGTCAATATTATTAGATTTTTGAATAGTAGATTCAATTGAAATAAACTCCAAATATTGTGTTATATAAATTATATTGACTAAACTGTAAATGTTCTTAGGTCCCTAAAAGTTAACATGTTTTATCGTTAGTTGAGTTAAACTACCGATCAGTTTTAACTGAAATATCGACCGACATGTCTAGTCGGTTAACGAACTAGTTGGTCATTAAGGACATACAGGTAGGTTACGATTGCATAATTTGCATAAGGGACTAAATCGTTTCTACTGCCAAATTTGTAATCAGTTAACCGACCGATGTACAACCATAAGAGCAACAATAGGTATATGGAGTATAGTCGTTATCAAGGTTCACATCTCTCTTTATTCATTGTGACAACAAAATTGAGGAATATATTGTAGATATAATTCAATTTAACTATGTTATGGGCCAAAATATTGGTCATTATAAGAGAGATACCCTAAATAATAAACTTAAGTGAAATAGAATGTTGATGGACGACGAAATACAATTTGGCATGGATTTGGAAATGAGAGTATTCTTGGAAAGTTTGAGGTTGCTCCAATCAAGATAAGATATGGGAATGTTGAGATGTTTTGGACATCTACACACCTATCAAGAGCAACCAAATTATGGGTGTGTACCCTATACAATTATTATAATGACCAATAATATGGCCCATAACCTGGCTAGTCTCATCTATCTACAATATCCTCATCAATCTTGTAGTCACAATGAATGAAGAGATCGTTGAAGGTTAACAATGACTACATTCCAATACCTATTATTACCCTCCCCATGGTTTGTACAGTCAATATTCAAAGCAGGTAGCACAATACAATGTGTGTGTGTGCATGTGTATTTGTGTGTCTATATTATATGTATGGAAAAAAAATATTATATGTATGGGGAAAGGTTTTTTAGGTGCCACCATAGAAAATTTACTTGAGGGGAATGAACATGTTAAAATCCGATTGGATACGAACAAAATCCCAACCAAATATATCGGTGGAATGGTAGTTGTTGGAGGATCTGTTGGGCTATTTGGATTTTGACACGTGTGTTCTCCTAAGAAAATTTCCTAAGATGGTCCCTTCAGAACCGATTACCCTACATATATATATATATATATATATATATATATATATAGAGAGAGAGAGAGAGAGAGAGAGAGAGAGAGATTCCAGAATGGATGCAACACTAATTGTAGAATTGCAATGATAACAAAGAGAATAAACAAATAAAAGGAATAGTTGATTTACTGTTGATGATTAGTTGATGTTCGGATTGTGAAATGTGTATATGCATGCACTGAAGATGGGAGAAAAACTTCACTTGATACAATTATTAAACACCCCCAACCTTACATAATCTACAAGATTGCACTGCCTTAATGTACACAAAATTAGTTTCCAGGTAGAACTGGACCCACCCTAGGTCGAGCTCCCCCCACCCAGCCCGCCCACCCCACTTCTCTCCTCACACCCACCAACTGAGGTTGACTGAACCATCAAACCCCACATATCAGGGTTGAGTGGTACAAAAGATATATGCTTTGGCACATTTGGTTTAAGTCTATCAAATGGGTATATGGTCTCCTTTAATCTTTTATAATTATAAGTAGAAGGATTGCGTCTGAAAACCTAGGTTGCACGGACACACCTCCTGTATCCGTGACATCTGTGTCCGTTCCTTGACACACATAGGACCGTCTAGATTCAAAAGGATAAAAAACATGGTTTAAAATGACTCCGTGTGGGCATGTTCAAACTTCAAACCAAACATATCAACATATGAGAAAGTAAAGCTCTTTTACAGTGGGTCCATTATATATTATTTTGTAACCTACTTAGTCTCTAGTGTTCATAGTTTTATGCATTTGTGTCCATGCAACCTAGGTAACAACTATTCAACACATATTGGTGGGGTTGGGACTGATATGAATGAAAGAATCGTACAAGGCTCCTGGAGCCCTTTACGAGCACCATAGACCTTTCTCACACGTCAATCCTCAACATAACCATTGCTGCTCTCATGTTTGGAAATCTTAGTCATCTTCATACACCTCACCGAAAAAATTAAGTTTAAGACACCTACCAAGTTACAGTTCTAGTTTTCTATTTAAACCCTTCACCTTATGTGTCTTGTCACCCTACAGAAAGTACATACTTTTTCACAGATACAGTTAATGACACACATTTGTAATAGCAACTACAGTAATGCTAGCTCAATAGAGTTGCAATTAATGTATATATCAAGAAACAGCTGAGAAACCTACAAAGTCATAAAAATGTGAAACTCACCTGAGCTGGTGCATGTGCATTTGTGTGTATATATTATATATTTATATGTATGGGGAAAGGTACGTGTATATTATACATATGGGGAAAAGATTTTAAAGGTGCCACCGTAAGAAATTTACTAAGGGGGATGTACGCAGGGGCGGATCTACATACAAAGCAATGGGTCCCAAGCCCCCGCTGGCTTATTCGTGGGGAAAAAAATTTCTAGGTGTATTTCCAAAAAAATCCCAACTTATATATATTTGGAGTTTGGACCACTACTTTGTATATTATTGGTTAAATCTAGCTCAATTGAAGTAGTTAGTTTATTTTGTAAGTCTTGAGTGTGAATTCTCTTACACGTTTGAAATATATTTTTCCAATCCCCTGCTCATTTTTTTCCAAGCCCCCACTTACTAAAATTTTCTAAATCCGCCCCTGGATGCACGTGCCAAGATCGGATTGGATACCCATGCCCACGTGCAACGTACCAAATGGTCCAAATCCCAATCCAATATATTGGTGGAATGGTAGTTGTGGGAGGATGTGATGGGCTATCTGGATTTTGACGTGTATTCCATCTAATGAAATTTCCCAAAGTGGCCCTTAAGAACCGTTTACCTTACACACACACACACATATAGAGAGAGAGAGATTATAGGCGGTAAATGCAACATTAGTTCTAGCGTTGCAATGATAACAAAGATAATAAACAAACAAAAAGGAAGATTTGATTTACTGTTGATGATCAATTGGTGTATTGTGCAATGTGTATGTGCATGCACTGAAGATGGGAGAAAACTTCCCTTACTCGATACAATTATTTAATTCCTCTCAAAATTACATAATCTACAAGATTGTCCTGACCTAAAGTACACAAAAGTGTAATTCCGGCAGTGCTGTCCGCCCCGAGTTTTCGCTGCGCTTTTTTTTCTATATAATCTTTTTCACTTAATTAAAAAATGAGCAAGTAAATAGTAGTCCAGCTAGTAAATTAACACAATTATATCCTAAAGGCCTTGAATTCAACTCCCGGTAGCCACATTGTCTATTTTATAGTTATTTGTTAAACTTTCTTTTTTAATAAATTCTACATAATGTGCCCCCCCCCCCCCCCCCCCCCCCCCCCCCCCCGACTTTTCGCTTTTTTGCTACAGAGTTTTGTTTGTTCTATTATTATTATTTTATAAATGAACAATTAAATAGTAGTCCGGCTAGTAAATCAATGTGATTATAACCTGAAGGTCTTGAGTTCAACTCCCAATAGCCACATTGAGTTCAACCTCCCACCACTCTTTTCTCCTCACACCCACCAACCGAGGCTGGCTGAACCCTTAACTCCCACATATCTGGGTTAAGTGACACAAAAGATATATGCTTTAACACATTTGGTTTAAGCCTATCAAATCTGGTCTACTTCAATCTTTTATAATCTAAAAGTAGAAGGATTGCATCTGAAACCTAGGTTGCATGGACACAGGGCCACACTGGGTAAGCCAAACAAGCCATCGGGCTTGAGTAATCCCTGGTTAGAGCAAAATCCCCTCCCAATACCCCCCCCCCTCCCAGGCCCCTCAGGCCCCAGCTCTCGGCCAAGCCTTTGAGGTCCACCCCAACTCCTCCTTGTCAGTTGAATTAACTAGCAATCCCCATGCCCATATTTTGAGATTCCACTGGAAAGGCCTCAAGTAGCTCAAGAGTCGGGAGAGCAACTTGGAATCCGAGCTCCACGCTGTTGTCAGAACCAGAGACAACTGGCTTCTTAGCGTTTGTCAAAAATCATTGGTCTTATTTTCCTTAGCCGTAACATTTATGGCTTTCAGGTTGTTGTAATTTTTTGATATATTTTTCTGGAGTCAAGGGGCAAGGGGCAACCAAATTTAGCTCCGACTAGGACAACCTAATCCACTGGGCCGGCCCTGCATGGACACACCTCCATTTCTGTGTCTATTCCTGAACGTACATACAGGACTGTCTAGATTCAAAAGGATCCAAAACATGGTGTAAAATAATTTGGCGTGGGCATGTTAAAACCAAACATATCAGCATATGAGAAAGTTAATATTACATTATAGAATTTTTTGTAACCTACTTGGTCACTAAAACATGTAGAGATGTAGACACTGTACTAAGATCGATATGTATATAGAGTCATAGACTTGTCTTCACGTGTATATATCACCATATCAATGATGTACCCCTACGTATTCTGTAATGCCCCGCTCCGCATCGGTGCATTATGATGAGTCGTTGACTCGAAGAGTTGCGTTGACCCGATAAAGTATCGATGCGAATCGATGCAAGTGTTACGTTGGCCAAAGGTGAGCTTTGAGTCGGTTGGAATCTATGAATCGAATCGATGCAAAGAATAAGTCCCATTGAGCAAGTGCTGATGTTAGTTGATCTGGTGTGCAGGCTATGCCTTTATGCTGGATTATGGATCGTAGCATGGGCGCGATAGGCCAAATCAACCGAGTAGTTCAAAGGGATGGCTAAGTCCGGGAGTTAGCTATGCGATCGAGTTATGGAAGCGAGACGCTTCAATCGGCGAAACGGCAAGGTGTATCGGCTTAAGGTGGGCGGGTTCTTGACTCTCTCTCCCTATTCCTTCACGTCAAATAAAATATGTTATGGTATGCGTAATATGTTATCGAGTTAGCGAGCGTGGCTCGGCAAGTAAGTGTCTAAATATGCGTTGAACACTAAGATAGAACATTGAACAATCGAACAATTGAAGCGACGTGCATCAAGTGTACGAGTCGCGGTAGGGCAATGATGGTAGAACATTGAAAGACGATATTGAGATATGCATCGTGTGCACAGCTTCGAGGACATTGAACACTAGGCGTAGAACATTGATTACGGTGCTGAGCATGCCCTCGGACACTTATGTTACGAAAAGACTAAGTAATACGGAATTATGCTATGAGAATAACTTACGAATGGTACGCGTTGAATACGAGTATGAGATGACTAAGCCGTTGGGCGTCGTGCATCAATATGGATGTGTTGGGGCATAACGCCGACGGAGCTCCCCATATGGATGGCGGATTATGTTTATGGCACGGAAAACCGTTTATGGCACGGAAAACCGTTTATGGCACGGGAAACCGTTTATGGATCGAGACTATGTTTATGCAACGGAGGATTTGGTTGGAATGTTATGTGTGTTTGCTATGGCGCGTATTGCATGGTCAATGTACTCGGATGGCCCGTGCACGGGTACGGCTTCCCTCGAACGGTTACGCCGGGGCGCCGGGACCGTTCGGCCTAGGAGGGAATTATGTGTGGTATTTATGGTGCACAACATTCGGACGGATTGCGACCGTCCAGTGCTGTGATAAGCTATGATATCCGTAAGTTTGGGATCCTTCGGATACTGGGCTAGCAACCCGTATCGAAACGATTGTAGGCTTACACATAAGAGACGCCAAGTTCATTACGGTGCGAAACACCGTGACCTTCATATAGATAGGGCCGGTGGACTGAGATGAGAGTTGGGTGCAGGCGCAGGGCCTGCGACCCTTATGCATTGTCTAAGTTTATGATCGGTTGGTTGCGTGAGTTTTATGAATTCTATGCTAAGTGCTAACCATTGCAGGCTAGGGAATATGGGACGAAGATGTGCATGATCACTATGTTTATGTTCCTATTATGCCTAACTGTATCTGCTGCAGGAACACGGGATATGGGACACATTCATGATAAGTTGTTATATACGAAGATTGCCATGAAACCGATCCTAAGGCTAAGTAGAAAGATCACAAATTAAGATGCATGTTTCACTAAATGGATTAAGTGTTTGGTTTGGGTGCGAGCGGGTCTTGATCAGTGCGAAGCGAGGACGAAAGCACTAATCCCCCACTAGTTTATGTGCAGGTCAGGTTATGATCGGCTCGGGGCGGAGCTTGGCTTGGACGTGCCGAGGCATGGAGTCCTTGGCGTTCAAGAGGAGCTTCTGCATATGCGTTCGGACTTGCGACATGGAGATGTTCGGCCGAAGACTACTTGGTGGCTATAAAGAGGCATAATGTATGGAACAATGTAATCCTTTGTGAGCTAGAGAGATCATGAGCGTTGTAGCCAATTGGCATGTTAAGTTGGGCTATTCAGAGCCTTTGTAATCTTCAGTTCATTATGAATAAAAGAGATTCTTGTGTTATACTTTGTTTCCTTCCGCTGCTTATGTTACGAATTTGAGATAATCACTATGTGAACTGTTATCTTGCCTTGCACGAGCACAACTCCAGGCTCGTGCGGCATCTCGCCCCAGCGAGGACGATGATTCGGGTAAAATCTAGCGAGGACGAGCGATTTCCCGGATCGGGACGTGACAAGTTGGTATCAGAGCGGTTCCATCCTTTGGACCGAGCGTGAATCTCTTTGACCCTCAGTTGCTTCGATATCGAAATTCAGTTGACTCTAAGTTGTTTCCGCAACCGCATGGCTCATGGATCTGCTCGACGCTACATTGGATGTTCCATACAATAAGTCTATATTAAGTGCGTACGTCTGCCACAAGTATGTTGTGACTATCACGCTATCTCCGGGTGCCACCAGAGAGTGTTAGATGCACGAAGTGCAACGAGTTATGGAATGCTGGTCGCATGAAGTGCAACGATATGTGTTGTTGGTTGCATGAAGTGCAACGATATGTGTAGTCGGTCGCACGAAGTGCGAGGAGTTATGTGTTGTTGGTCGCACGAAGTGCAAGGAGTTAGGTGTTGTTGTCGCATGAAGTGCGAAGAGATACGTGTTGTTGGTTGCACGAAGTGCAACGAATCGAGATATGAGGCAATACCTATTATGCGGCTATGCGAGTGATTATGTGTTATCGGTTGCACGGAGTGCAGCAAGTCGTGGATCGTTCGTTGCATCGGTGCAACGAAGTCGATATGGTATGATGCGTGTTGTATGGCTATGCGGATGGATAGCGATATGTTAAGCGAGATTGAGTAATGACCTTAAGTATCGAGAATGAGTTGTTGCACGAGTTGCAACGAGCGGGATTCGAAGATCGCGGATGCGATAGTAACGAGTCGAGATGGTCGCTAAGTCGAGTTTGAGTAGGCGAACATGTATGTTGGCCGAATGTCGTGTTGAGCTTTGAATAAGCGAATGTCGCGGGTGTGATCGAGATGATCGCCATGGTACGGTTAGATCGAATGTATGTCAAACTTGAGCTAACGCTAGAGCTGGGATCGGAAGGATCGCCATACGGGATAGTTGATTGAGAAATAGATGTCGGACCTATGCGGAGTGTAAAGTCGAGTAATGACTCGATTTCGAGTGGTATATGCAATACCAATTATGCGAGCAAGCGTGGTGAAGTATCATATCGATAACGATAGGCTCGATCCTGAGTGGTATATGGAATACCACTTAGCGATAGCGACGTTAAGCCGGTTGGTGACTTACGATAGGTTACATCGAGACGATTATGTTGTTACGATATGTTTGTCCTCAACGGACAAAGTAATACCGAGACTTGAGTGGGAATGACTTGAGAGAAGTCGATGCAAGTATGCTTTGATGAATTGAGTTGAACGAATATGTGCGAAGTCATACCTATGGATGATACGTCGGACGAGGATTCGTTAAGTGTAAGTCGAACGATAGGCTGAGCATAGCGAAAGAATTATTGTGTCGAGGAAATGGTCGACCCGGTCGAACTTATGTTGAGTTAGTACGGAGACTTCTTCGGAACGAATTGAGTAAGTACGGAGAAATCGTGCGAACGAAATTGGGTTAGCGCGAGGAGTCGGTAGCACGATTGGAAGTGCGAATTAGGGATATGAGAATGTATATGTGAAATTGAAATTGTGTCGCGACGATGTTAAGTAGTTACAACTGAATGGATCTTGATAAGTGCGAGACTTGATTCGTATTCGAGTTCGGATAACGGCAATGATTGCAACGGGTTTGAGCTTATGAGAAAGGAAGATGTTCAAGTTATGCATATCGACGATGGTATTGAGGCGTATCAAAGACGATATGCAATAACTCGGGGATACTCTGATCGAATGAACGAAAATTATGTTGAGCATTGTTGTTGGATGAATAAGATGCAAGTTAAGTTGATGTCGAATTGGATGATGACGGTAGGAATGCTTCGAGATATTGAGAGCGAATGGATATTACTTGAAAGAAAACGAAAGTGTTTGGATTTCTTCGTGGATAACCACTATGCTGACATTCTTGTCTTGAGCGAGCGCAACAACAGCCTCGTGCATGCGTCACGTCAAATTAGGACGATCATTTCGCGTGAGCACTGGTATGGTGATTCATCCAGTGGGGATGATCGAACTTGCAAGACGTGGCAAATTTGATATGGACTTGTGGTTTGATGCGAAGGTAGAATTGAGGATTGTACGATAAGCCTAGAGTGTGCCGGAGATTAACGTGAGTAGATGGACTCGTACTGAGGCGAACAAATATTGCTCGGTTGCGATATTGTTAACGGTAATGCATGAGTGATACGAGTAGTAACGGTGCGTAAGCACATGAGTCATTCGAGTAGCATCGGCACATCAATTGCGCGGGAGTAGATAAGTTATGGATTGGTAAATTATGTCGGATTGGATGAAGTCGCATAGGAATTGTCGGAATTGATTTGGCTCCGCGATAGGATATAGCATGGTTCGTTGTAACTGTACCTCGTTGATGATCTTCAATTATCGAGCGTAGTTTCGGGGCAGATGACCCTAGAAGACTTGACCGCCAAATCAAGTGAATGTTGAAGTCCCATAGGATGACCCTAAAGAAGTCGCGTAAGAAGGATAATGAATGATGTAGTGCATGTTGAGGATAAGTCTAAGCGAGCGAGTATCGCGTATCGAAAGTTAGCGAATAGCCTTCGACTAGAATCGATATGGTCTGAAAAGTTATGTTGGATCGAATAGATGTTGAGGAACGTGCTTAGCGTAATGATGCGGTAAGGCGATTGCAAGGATTTTGCAATGTGCGAGAGCGATGAATAATAGGAATGACCCTAAGAGTTGTGTCGTAGATCGGTTTGGGTGACGATTAGGCTATGTGTATTGAGCGCGCAATTTATGTTACGAAACGAATTAGTCGGATTGATTCGAGAATTGAGTAAAGGATTCGTACTTGGTCGAGAATCGGAGATAGGCGCATCGTAAGAGACCTTAGGTCGAAAAGATTGTTGCCTTTGAGCATCGTAGACTCAAGTTGACCTCTTGTGTCGGGAGAGATTAAGCATGATATCTAGATAAGTTACCTAGCGGGGTAGCCCCAGACGCGATACGTATATGGTTCGAAAATGTAGATCGTGTTGGAATAGTTGTGTGCGAGACTTAGTACGGATTGTAGGCAAAGGAATTCGTGACATATGGACTTAGTCCATGTCGTAGAGGCCAAGTGTTATGAATGATTGGATGAAAGACTCGAGTTATGTGAGAGATAGGCAAACGGTTGGGCGAACAGGCGTTGCAGAGAATTGTTGTGATCGGATGCGCAATGACTCAATGCAATGCGAGTGTTAGGTGGCCGGCGAGAAACTTACGAGATCGAAGTTATGGTTGAATTAAGTTATGTGCAAGATGTTGGAAGATGATCGCATGTTATGGGATGATGCATACGAAGAGTATTTTGGGAATAGGCGCTAAGATATGACTAAGTCGAGTACGGACCGATGGATACTTGAGGATTTAAGTTGAGCTTGTTAGTTGTCCCGATATCCTACAACTGAGCTTGGCTGAAATGCATATATTGGTTGGACGCCTAAAATATGTGTATGATCCAAACTAAGTTGTATGATTCAACGATAGTAGCACGAGATCGTGAAGCGATCTATGCGAGGCACTTGGATTAAGTGTTGGTTTCGGTTCGAGGACGAACCTGATTTTGAGTGGTATATTATGTAATGCCCCGCTCCGCATCGGTGCATTATAATGAGTCGTTGACTCGAAGAGTTGCGTTGACCCGATGAAGTATCGATACGAATCGATGCAAGTGTTACGTTGGCCAAAGGTAAGCTTTGAGTCGGTTGGAATCTATGAATCGAATCGATGCAAAGAATAGGTCCCATTGAGCAAGTGCTGATGTTAGTTGATCTGGTGTGCAGGCTATGCCTTTATGCTGGATTATGGATTGTAGCATGGGCGCGATAGGCCAAATCAACCGAGTAGTTCAAAGGAATGGCTAAGTCCGGGAGTTAGCTATGCGATCGAGTTATGGAAGCGAGACGCTTCAATCGGCGAAACGGCAAGGCGTATCGGCTTAAGGTGGGCGGGTTCTTGACTCTCTCTCCCTATTCCTTCACGTCAAGTAAAATATGTTATGGTATGCGTAATATGTTATCGAGTTAGCGAGCGTGGCTCGGCGAGTAAGTGTTTAAATATGCGTTGAACACTAAGATAGAACATTGAACAATCGAACAATTGAAGCGACGTGCATCAAGTGTACGAGTCGCGGTAGGGCAATGATGGTAGAACATTGAAAGACGATATTGAGATGTGCATCGTGTGCACGGCTCCGAGGACATTGAACACTAGGCGTAGCACATTGATTACGGTGCTGAGCGTGCCCTCGGGCACTTATGTTACGAAAAGACTAAGTAATACGGAATTATGCTATGAGAATAACTTACGAATGGTACGCGTTGAATACGAGTATGAGATGACTAAGCCGTTGGGCGTCGTGCATTAATATGGATGTGTTGGAACATAACGTCGACGGAGCTCCCCATATGGATGGCGGATTATGTTTATGGCACGGGAAACCGTTTATGGCACGGGAAACCGTTTATGGATCGAGACTATGTTTATGCAACGGAGGATTTGGTTGGAATGTTATGTGTGTTTGCTATGGCGCGTATTGCATGGTCAATGGACTCGGATGGCCCGTGCACGGGTACGGCTTCCCTCGAACGGTTACGCCGGGACACTGGGACCGTTCGGCCTAGGAGGGAATTATGTGTGGTATTTATGGTGCACAACATTCGGACGGATTGCGACCGTCCAGTGCTGTGATAAGCTATGATATCCGTAAGTTTGGGATCCTTCGGATACTGGGCTAGCAACCCGTATCGAAGCGATTGTAGGCTTACACATAAGAGACGCCAAGTCCATTACGGTGCGAAACACCGTGACCTTCATATAGATAGGGCCGGTGGGCTGAGATGAGAGTTGGGTGCAGGCGCAGGGCCTGCGACCCTTATGCATTGTCTAAGTTTATGATCGGTTGGTTGCGTGAGTTTTATGAATTCTATGCTAAGTGCTAACCATTGCAGGCTAGGGAATATGGGACGAAGATGTGCACGATCACTATGTTTATGTTCCTATTATGCCTAACTGTATCTGCTGCAGGAACACGGGATATGGGACACATTCATGATAAGTTGTTATATACGAAGATTGCCATGAAATCGATCCTAAGGCTAAGTAGAAAGATCACAAATTAAGATGCATGTTTCACTAAATGGATTAAGTGTTTGGTTTGGGTGCGAGCGGGTCTTGATCAGTGCGAAGCGAGGACGAAAGCACTAATCCCCCACTAGTTTATGTGCAGGTCAGGTTATGATCGGCTCGGGGCGGAGCTAGACTTGGACGTGCCGAGGCATGGAGTCATTGGCGTTCAAGAGGAGCTTCCGCATATGCGTTCGGACTTGCGACATGGAGATGTTCGGCCGAAGACTACTTGGTGGCTATAAAGAGGCATAATGTATGGAACAATGTAATCCTTTGTGAGCTAGAGAGATCATGAGCGTTGTAGCCAATTGGCATGTTAAGTTGGGCTATTCAGAGCCTTTGTAATCTTCAGTTCATTATGAATAAAAGAGATTCTTGTGTTATACTTTGTTTCATTCCGCTGCTTATGTTACGAATTTGAGATAATCACTATGTGAACTGTTATCTTGCCTTGCACGAGCGCAACTCCAGGCTCGTGCGGCATCACGCCCCAGCTAGGACGATGATTCGGATAAAATCTAGCGAGGACGAGCGATTTCCCGGATCGGGGCGTGACAAGTCCAAATCTCTGATGTGTTCGTATTTGTATGTGTCTGTGTCCAGGAAACCTAGGTAACAATTGTTCAACATGTATTGGAAGGGTTGGGACTGATATGAATGAAGAATTATATAAGGCTCCTGGAGGACTTTAGGCGCACCCTAGACCTCTCATACATCAATCCTCAACATAATCATTGCAGCTCTCATGTTTGGAAATCTTAGTCATCTTCATACACCTCACCAAGAAAATTAAGTTTGAAGACACCTATCAAGTTACAGTTCTAGTTTTCTAATTACGCCCTCCACCTTATGTATCTAGTCAGTCTACAAAAAGTATATACCTTTTCACAAATACAGTTAATCACATGCATTCATAATACAGTAATGACAGCTCAATAGATGTAATTAATGTATATTAAGAAACAACAAATGTTACATATTAATTTACTAGCTGACCTTAGCACATTGATCAATGTTACATATTAATTTACTGAGAAAATACGAACTCATAAAAATGTGAAGCTGACCTTAGCTTCTCTACTGGAACACACCCCAGATCAATGTTACATATTGGACACCAGTCTACCTCTTCATCGGTTAGCTTCTCAAAAATACACTTCCTGCAAACTGCTCAAACAAAAACAGAGGCAGCATATTTAGATATAACTTCTTGACAAAATATGGACTCTGAAAATTTTGGCACACACCAGCCCATAAATAACTGTTCAATGCCAACTTCCAAACGATTTGCTTAACTAACCATTAACATTTCACAGGCAGAAAGATCTTCTTTATGCTGTCCAAAGCAGAACATTCAAAATGTTCGAAATAGTTGGAAGAACGGTAAACATATTTGGCACGGACTAGTGATCAAAGATTCAAAAGAGTACAAAGTACATGAGCACATTAGAACACCTCTGTAAAATCAACCATTCAATCTACCATGAATTGTACATGAATGCGTACGTAAGTGTACTAGAACCATATGATGTGGTAAATCCAACATAAACTTGGTCCCAAATGGGCGAAAGAAACAATGTTTCTAAGAAGAAAATAAGAACTTCCTCGCTGAACGGACGACACCAATACTACCAACTCGAATTAGACTCGAGCGTAGCCACCCACAAGCATGATGCTAAAGAGCTAATCCTGCATGGAAACAAACAAAATCCCGCGGAAAGAAAAGGAAACAAAATTTGAGTTCTGCTTCAAGATGATATCGGTCGATGGAACCAAACAAGTATGTTGCGCTCGATGTAAACACACATTTGAAATTGCCAAAGATAAACGAATGGTTTCAAGAACGAGGTGATCGGTCGGAACTAAATTATCAACACCTACATGTGCAAATACTCAACTAAGCTACTACTACTACTACATATGTACATGTGCAACTACAAACTATAGCAACACCTAAAATTCTACGATATATATATATACTTTCTGCACGGAAATTAACAGACTGGCCTGGGGTTGGAAGAACAGAGTACGGAATTTCTACGAAATACCGATCTACGTATCGTTCAGCATGAGAAGCGGAGGGGGGAGGGGAGTACTCACAGGTGTGGAGGCACTCGGAGATGGTGGTGGCGTCGTCGAGGAGCTTTTCGCAGAGGGGGCACGTCATGCAAGCGGCCAGCACCTCCCTCCGGACCCTCACCAGCTCCGGCGGTCCCTCTCCCGAACCAACAACACCCATCGCTCCTCTCTCTTCTTCTTCTTCTTCTTCGTTTCGGCCTCTGGACAGCGTAGGCTAGAGAGGAGCGCTGCATGTCGGGTCGTGGATTCTTGGGGGACGTCGAGGAGCCTCCATTGCCGGTGCTGATTGATGGGTTTACGTGGAGGAGGAGGGATCTGGGTGGAGGAAAGAGAGAGAAAGAGGGAAAGAATCAGAGGAGTTTGTAGAGAGAGGGAGAGAGAGGAAGTAGAAGCGGTTGGCGTCAGCTTGGATTTAGGAGAGAGAGAGGAAGAAAGTAATAGAGAGAGAGAGAGAGGAGGAGAGGAGGATTGATCAACGAGGGGGGAGGAGGAGAAGGGAATAGAAGGCTGGGGGTGGAACTAAGTAAATAAATGGGTTGTTTTGCATATATACCCCTCCTCTATAATATTCTTTATTGTAAACATATCTGTAGATTGCATCTCTTTATAAGTTTTTTTTTGGGAAGATTTATGAAATGCCCAAAAACTAAAAAAGTTTTATGTAAAACCCACCGCTAAAAAAACTTTCATCGCGTGCCAAGAATTAGAGAAACTTATCCAAAGCGGATTCCAAATGACCCTTTTCTCCTTCCTTTTAATTTATTGGAAACACCCACAAAACTGCTCTTAAAAAAACGTTTCAATACTCCATCTTCTTCCATACGCTGCTCACTTTCGAATCTAGGTTTTCTCCTCAAAAATCTTCAAAAACTCGTCGAAAAATTTCGGAAAGACCGGGACGAACGACAAAAGTGCTAAAACGGAGGTCCAAACATCATTTTTTTGCGAATCTAAAATTTCGGAAGGCCGTCTAACGATAAAGCTGTTACTTTCAGTCTCCTCGACGATACGCTCATTTTGCGACAAACGGGACCTCGTTTCGACCTCCCAGTCAAAAGTTATGGCCCTCCAAAGTTTCAGCTAACCATAAAATGCAGGAGAATGGCATTCTCCGTCTTAATTTACACGGAGAATGACCATTCTCCGTCTTAATTAGGACGGAGAATGACATTCTCCGTCTTAATTTACACGGAGAATGGTCATTCCAGTGTTAAAACGCAGGAGAATGACCATTCTCCGTGTTAGAAACACGGAGAATGCCATTCTCCGTGATAAATTACACGGAGAATGGCATTCTCCGTCCTAATTAAGACGGAGAATGGTCATTCTCCGTTTAATTTAGCACGGAGAATGGTTCTCCGTCTTAATTTACACGGAGAATGGTCATTCCAGTGTTAAAACGCAGGAGAATGACCATTCTCCGTGTTAGAAACACGGAGAATGCCATTCTCCGTGTTAAATGAAACGGAGAATGTCATTCTCCGTGTTAAATAAAACGGAGAATGGCATTCTCCGTCCTAATTAAGACGGAGAATGGCCATTCTCCGTGCTAAATTAAACGGAGAATGACCATTCTCCGTCTTAATTAGGACGGAGAATGCCATTCTCCGTGTAATTTATCACGGAGAATGGTCATTCTAGTGTTAAAACGCAGGAGAATGACCATTCTCCGTGTTAGAAACACGGAGAATGCCATTCTCCGTGTTAATTAGGACGGAGAATGCCATTCTCCGTCTTAAATAAAACGGAGAATGCCATTCTCCGTCCTAATTAAGACGGAGAATGACATTCTCGGTCCTAATTAAGACGGAAACGGAGAATGTCATTCTCCGTCCTAATTAAGACGGAGAATGGTCATTTCCAGTGTTAAAACGTGTAATTTAGTTTTTTCAGAAATAAAGAGTTTCGTTCTTCTTTCAAAGCGATTATAATTCTTATGGAAAAGAAGAAGAAAGATCTTCTCTCCACAATTGAAGATCTGAGTTCAAATGTCTCCACGATGAAGATGATGATGATGGTGATGATGATGACGAGCGATGATCTGAGTTCGACTGAATAAAAACACACCGAACTACGAACGATCTTTGCGATCTCTGCTGAATATGAGAGCAATGGAATTCGGATTTCCCGTGAAGAAGAAGAAGACGAAAATCGCAATCCAGATCTGAGTTTTTTGAATTCAAATACATATAGATGACCAATTCGCGCGGAGGGGTAGTTTCGGTATTATAAAAATAGCAGTTTCTAGCGGGTGGCATCTAAAAGGGAATCTTGGAATATTTAACGTGAAAATACTTAATTCTGGGTATTTCATAAAACTTATCCAGCGGATGGGCATTTCATAAAAGCCCACCCCGAAATTGGGTTTCTCAGCAATTTCCAGTTTTTTTTTCCTTTTATAACTAATTGTCAATTATATATATATATATATATATATATATATATATATATATATATATATATATATATATATATATATATATATTTACGCATTTCTTCTTCATGATTACAAAGACGAATGCAATAATTTTGGACGTAGGGCTCACAAAACTGCAACGTTGTGATGCTCTACAAAATTGTGTGAGTGGAACTGTGGAAAGCACAAGGATTGATACAATCATCGTACTACTGTAATGAACACAAACAATAATTTTGCAAACACTGTAATATATTGCAAACATTACTACCGTGTCAATGAAATTTATAAAAATATTACCATAATGCCAATAATTCAGTCAAAAATTATTAAAATTATTGTAAAAAAATTAATGAAATAGTACTCGTAGTTGGAGCTCCCGAGAGAAGTAAGTAGATTACAAGACGAGATTAAAAAAATGGTGGTGTTGTAGCATCCTGTTTCCGTTGTACGGCGCACTATGTAATAGGCTCGTGGCAAGTAAGAATCGGTCGGAAACATAGATAGCTAGTCTGACTCAGTCATGAGTTCAGTATAAAAAAAAATATTGGCATCACAAAATCGATTTGAACCAATAATATAAAAACCATTCCAACAAATACATCGACTTTTGTTGGAATAAGTTATAGATGGTGATTAAAATTTTAAAGAAGGCAATGGTGTCGAGGTTAAGGGGGACGAATGCAATTTGTTAGGAGAGGTCGTTGAGGTTATGGATCTTGTAGTAACTTGGGTAATAGGAAGTTGACACGTTAGCGGCAACAAAAAATGAGTGAAAAGTGGAAGGAATCTTAGGGAATATTTTATCAACGATTGCCTATGCAATGACACACGAGTTGTTGCAACATAAATTTGGGGTAGCTAGTAATAGAGGGTGAAGCAGAGGGAAGGAGGAGGTTGAAACATATATAGGTGATTAGGTGTTAGATTTGATGATCGTGGAAAAATGGATGTAGCTGAAGGAAAAGAGGGAGCTTGGGACTAAGGTAAGAAGATGGTGAAGGAAAAAAAATAATCTTTTGTATAATTAAACCCTTGAGTTAGGTTAGCTTGATAATAGTAATGATGGGAAGTCATATTCTATTTTCTTATAATTTGGAGGGTTTTTAAGAAATTTATAAGATTTGAAAAATTATTTAAAAAGATAGCAGTTTTAAGTTGCTTGTATCATTGTATGAAAGAAAAAAAACTTTCCTCACTTTTGAAGGCTTATATACTTGGACCTCACCCTGATGACTAAATGCATCCTTTCGTGGCATGCAATTTAAGAGATTATATAAGTGTATATATGTAATTACGAATATTTTGGATGGCATCTATGAAAGAACCCGTAATAAAAATTGGGAGGACCGAGGAGGTTTTTTGGCGTGCTAAGGAGAGTAAAACAACGTGTCTCGTAGTATTTTCTTTTGCATTCCCTCTAGAACAGTGGTACGATCTAAATTGCGCCCATGGACGGCGCACATTAGCGCCATGCCTTCTTTTCTTATTTTAAGACCATTGCTGTTGGCAGTTTCAAACGGGTCAACCGTTACTTACTATGGATACAAAAATCGTGGACACCATATTACCACCACGAAAGACTAATACATTATTAGTTTAAAGATTCTATTAGTTCTATGTATATGTTTTTTTATTTTATTTCTTACAAGTTAGCATGTCATATTTTATCGATGGAAGACACCGAAGCTTTTTTTTTTTTGCAAGTTCTTGAGAACTAACTGCGCGCAAATAGATTAAAAAAAGGAAAAGACGTAGGGGTGCACATATAACGGTTCAAAACCGAAAGAAAATATTACGTTGTCCGTGGTCATTGTCCGCCAGACGTGACCGCAGACTGTCCTAATCCTATTAGCCCCCATGTTAATGTGTGACCCACCGACCGGGGAAAACCAATAAAAGAAAGCCACGTGGACCGCGTGCCAAACTGCGGTCACGCCTGGCGGTCCACGTAGCATCTCTCAAAACCGAAAATCGAATCGAAATATGACAAACGGTTCGGTTTTTCGGTTTTCGATTCGGTTTTCGATTTGAAAATTTAAAAATTTGAAATAACGGTTCGATTTTCGGTTCTTGATCCGGGTAACCGAACTGAACCGAAAATCGATTTAGATTTAGTAATTTATCAAACTATCATCAATCTACATATACTAATATTTTGTAACCTCTAACTGAGTGCACTCTCTACTCCTATTCTCTGTCGGCACTTCTTTGAGCACTTTCTCTCTACCCTTAATCTATATATACTAATATTTTTCACACTGTGTAATATAATAATTCATAAATACAATAATGCCATATTTTTGAAATAAATTATTATTTTAATAGGCCTATTTTGCTAAAAATTTGAAGGCCCGACACATTGGCCTATGAAACCGAACCGAACGAAAATCGAACCGAATTAATACGGTTCGGTTTTGTTCGGTTTTTATAAAAATGATTCGGTTTCGGTTTTAAGAAATATAGTTTACGGTTATTTTGATTTTTATATAAACGGTTCGGTTTGAACCGAACGAAAACGAACTGTTGCTCACCTCTAAAAAGACGGGCATATCTATGGCATCGATTTCTTGATGACACATACATTGGTGTACTCAATACGTCTTCCATTTACTTTTGCTCATCGGCCATGACATATCATTTGTATTGATACTTATTTCCTTTCAATGGAACTTTATTGTATTTGTAAATAAATATGGTTGGATGTTGTATGAGAATTATACGACGTATTGTGTAGGATGGTTGTATAATTAAAATTTATTTATTGTATTTTTTTTAGTTTTTCAACAAATATTTTGTACCGCTGAAGGTTCGATTATATGGACATTCTACGGTAGATTGCGTCATGTCTCACATATTATATTATAATTATATTATTGATTTCAAGCGAGCGTTTTGTGTCGATGAAAGTGTTACGTTCCAGAATTAAAATACTGGAGAGAGAAGACAAATGAAAGGTCAGCTATACGCACGGAGTACACCATTACCTAGTGATACACTCACGACTGTAATAGACACGGGGGTTGTCTACGTGCCAACAGTCAATTCATATGGCTCAATCCTATATCTCAATCATGACACAAGAAACAATAAACAATACAATCATGAAGTAAGCAATTATATAAGTAAATTGACTAGAGTTCAATGACTCTAAAACTAGCTGCAGACTAATCTATATAATTATATCACATGCAGGTAGGAACATACTCTCATCAGAACTTCGACTTACACGTGTTTATGGTTAAACATCCAAAAGAATATGTACAAGATAGACAATATGTAACAATAGATAAAAGGTGAGAAACCCACTCATGTTCCAAGATCACGATCCATCGGGTGCTCACCATCGAGCAGAAGGTAGAGTAGATCTTGTGGCTCAGCTACGATCCTGCAGGTAATGAAAAACCAATGGAATCATCCCAAATAGCAATTACCCCAAGGACTAGGATAAACTGAAAACCAACACGCAAATAACTCAAAGAAGATAGTGATCAACAGTTTTAGGAAGAACGATAATCACTGTGGTGGAAGTCGTACGGTACCAATCACACTCCATCTGAAATAGTTGACATGAATTAAATATACTTACTGCAAGAAAGGTAAACACTAAATTTATCGTTGGCTATATTTCATCATGCGACTTACGATGATCAGAGCCGGCCTAGAAGGTTGGATTGTCTTAGCCGGGGTTAATTTTGGTTGCCCTTCACCCCTATTGAAAAGATATAGGTTTAAGTTGGATTTGGACTAGACTGGTACTAAGAACACCAAATGATATTGGGGGTTGCCCTATGGAGGAAGGTTGTCCAAGTCCGAAGTCTTGTCAGACTTACCTCTGGGCCGGCCCTAACGATGATGATGGTAAGTATTTCAACGAGGCGACGATCCCATCACAATTACGGATCGGGAATCGGTGGATTCTCCTTCAGTAAGCATTTGGAGGCTTCCAATATCTACCGAGCTTGCAAACGTTCTTCTAATTGACTCATTCTTGGTATGAACAGTATGAAGTTCCTGTTCCTCCGCATCCACCGCCTTGACTATATGTATAGCCAGCCTTTGTTACTTTGCTCTTCCATGGCAGAAAGGACAAAGATACCATGCACACAGCCCGAGAGGACGTGCCTAGCTCCTCCCGTACGTAGATTTGGAAGGTCCGAATGGAGCTCCCACCACTTGTGATCAGTAGACAATGCTACTCTATCAGTGGATTGATTTCATAGTCACACGACTTCCAGCAAGGAAAGGACAATAGCGTCAACAGTGCCAGCGCCTGCATAAATCGCTAATTTATTATGCTCTAAATCAAAACTAATTCACTTGCTTCTAATGATTAACTGTCGATATATAGGCCTCGCCAATATAAATTCTATTGATTCCGCTGTGCCATCAAATCCGACGGTTGCCCATCTTTGTAAAACCATGACACCATGGTACTTTGCTCATGATATGTAAACCATATTAATGTTGTTCTTGTCCGTCTTTACAGTCCTAGCTCTAAACCTAGAATACTTTCTGGATAAACCCAATTGCGTCAAGGATCAAATTAAAGAATTCACGTTAGGATTAAGTTAGATGTACTGCCACTCCATACCCGCTATGTTGCACCGACAAGAATACGACAAGGAAAGGACTCGGTTGGACAAATCATATATTTTGGTGTGGTTGTGTATTTTGGAGTGTCTGAATTATGCCAAATAAGTATCCAGAACGTGTCCAACACGACATGGTTCAGATTTTTGGTGTGTTCCGTTTCTAGGACTGGAAACGTATTTTCATATTTTGTTTAAATTATGAAAATTTATTTTCAAGAATTGTGAACATCCCGATAAACAATTTGTCCCAAGTATAGGTGGGTTTTTTCTGCCGGGCTTTCGTTTTCTACTCTTTAAATTTTTTTTTTAATCTTTTTCTATTTTTTTTTTTTAAGAATGTTGTGTTTTTCCCCCTTTTTTCATTTTTATTTTGGTTTTTGTTCCAGTTTTTTATCCTCTTTTTCATATTTTTATTCTTTTTTTCGGTTTCTTCCCAGAAATATTATATATCCACCAAAAATGGAAATATAAATTTTCTAGTATTTTTTTCCAGTTTTTTAATTACAGAAAATTTGATTTCCGGAAATATAAAATTTCCGACGACTATAGTATTCCACGTACCAAACGTCGCCTAAATATTTGTCCTGAAAATCCCAAACCCTCTTCTTTTGCAAGAAATCATACAAAGTTCCGGGATTATTTTTGAAACATATGGAGGATTTGGGTCCTAAGAATAATTAATGTCATACCAAATATAATATAACCCAAAAATATATGAACACTGCAGCTCATCAGGACTCTGAAATTGGAAGTGAAGATGTACACGAAATTCTACTCTTGCTCTTATTTTGGTGAACAACTTGTATTACGACTATTACACAATATACACATTTCTTTAAACTGAATCCTGGACCGAATACCAGAACAGGAAGAATGCTTAGTTTACTAGAATCAGAATGGCAACTTACTGAGCTACGTTAAAATATCAATGTCGGAAGTAAGGATCTGTGCAAGGGTTAGTTCTTGCCAGTTGACCACTAAGCATCGCATGAAGAAACATATTGCCTCCATTGATTTTCCGAAGGGAATATATCTGCTCGGTGAATCCCCCTGGTAGAGCAGCAATAAGTACATGACAGGCACTAGGACCTCTCTCTTCTTGAAGTAAAAGATCAACGGAGTTCCCAGCTCAGGCTGCAGAAAGTTCAAATTGAAAGCATGGTTCTTCATGCCCGAAACGAATTTGTACATCTGACGATGGGGATAGGAGAGCTGATATTCCTTCCTCAATAATGTGTGTTTCGAGAAATCAAGACCCAACAAGACCTTTATAGCGAGCATAAGCAACGATCAAAATAAAAAGCAAGGCACATACTGCTCCTGAGACACCGACCACCTGTGCAACAAATCACAGAAATAAGAACGACCCAAGAACAGCTTCACATAATTGATGTGTGGGTACTTACCCATTTAAACATGTATCCATGATTGTCATTCCATGAATATGGGAGATTCATGCCGAACACCCCAGCAACCAAGGAATAGAGAGAGAGGCAAGCAGTCCCAGAACTTAAGAAGAGCTCCAACTGCCAAAATGTTCAATAAAAAAGTAAGATCCACTATAAGTGGCACCTGCTACCATCATTGATGGACGGATGGGGGGACTCACCTGGATCAATTGATTACGATGGTTGTCAAGCTGCAAGAACAAAACCCATGGAAGATTTTGAATAATAGTTAGGAGTAACCTGTGCACATTAATTTAGAATGCACGATAAAAGTAAACTTCAGTATCCAGCAGCTACCTGAATGTTAATGTAATCCTCTGTGTCATCAATATATTCACGCAGCTGCATGGAAATTTCAGCATGTTTGAGTGTTGCAGAACAAAATGGTGCAGCAAATTACAAAACATGTAAACTGCAACTGCAAGTTTGATTTCAAACACCATCTTATAGAGTGACAAAATCAGTGAGCCAAAATATAGATAATTGCCTTGCTGACACATAAAACTAGATATTCTTTCTTCCAAAGGCGGACCCACCTTAGGCCCAGGTGGGGCGGCCGCCCCCTGACTTTTTGATTTCCTACTATATAGATTTATGAATTACATTTACATGTTTTATGAATTTATAACCAAGTGGTAGTCCAGTTGATAAGTGTACATGATTTTAACCAAGAGGTCTCAAGTACACACCTTAATGTCCCCATAATTTTTAATTTAAAGTATTCCCACCGCACCCCCTTTATATATATATATATATATATATATATATATATATATATATATATATATATATATATATATATATATATATATACTATGTTACCCGGCAAATGACCTCTAGCCTAGTGGTTAAGAGAGATGCATGCGGCCTGAGTGGTCAGGAGTTCGAATCCCAGTGAGAGCGATTCCAGAAACAATTTACCTGGTTCCAAACATATTAATATGTATATATATATATATATATATATATATATATATATATATATATATATATGAAAAAAAAAATGCATGTGAGTGAAACTGAATAAGCAAGCTTATGAAAAATATATGAGTTCTCTTCTTGCTGAATCTGAAAATAATAATATTAAGACTAACAATTTCCCAAGATTGTACTGGAAAGAAACACATTTTAACGGCAATAGAACTTTGTTGACCCAGTGACATCAATAGTGCAGTTGTTGCTACAGCCAGGAATACACAATTTATTATAGTATTGTGGTGTGCTTTAAGCATCTGCGTAATCTGAAAATCTAGATTTATCACTTGCCAAATCAAGCATAGCATACCGTGGTCAATTTGTTCAAGGTGCCATCGATTTGCATGAAGTATGCCTACAAAGTAAGAAGACCGCAATAAAGTCAGACTTTAAGGTTTAGTGTCTACTGACTTCCCTATGATATCAGCACAGGAATTGTTAATGAGAAGTTTGGAATTATGACCTCAAGCAACATTTCTAGCTCCTCAACATCATTCTCATTACCATGATATGTTGCCGCACTTGCCCTGCTTGCTCGAGATATCTTTGAGCCTATTGTTGGCGAGGCAGGAAACCAGTTAGGTACAGCAGAGCCACTAACAGGTGAGGAAGCTCCAGACAGTTTTCTCGACAAGTACAGATCAGCCATGTCATCATCGTCATCAAGCAGCTGCTCAAGTTCATCTCTTACCTGGAAGAAAATATCCAATTAGTAGGATTCTAAATCTATATTTCAATGTTATCTCACCTAAAAGCCAATGAAATGTTAGAAAACTAGTTTATTTCTATAAAACAAGTTCAGCAACTTCAATGGCACTGGTGTCGTCTCAATCAGAAAACATTAAAAAAAAAATACACTTCAGTATCCCGTCGTTAGAAGTCTCATTGATATGGATATTTTGTGGGCAAATATACCCATTATGTGCTAAAGTCACTTAAATAAACATGATGTAGCTCCCATCTAACATTTTGCATAACTTGTGTTATTGTAGGTGTGGGTAACTATGATCTGGAAATGGGAATGGAAATTCATAATACAATAATATTGACTAAAATAATATCTATCTTTGATCAAGGAGTGAGACAGACATGTATTCAAAATCCCATGAAATTTAGTGCAAAAAGTGACCACTTGAGTTAATCCTATCTATCATTGCCCAGTGCATGTTCCCTCATTGCACCAAAGGCCGGCGACCTACTAGCAAAATCACTTGTTCCATGACCAGCATACCCGGAAGTAGTTTACCACTGCTGGCTTCGAGGTGTGACAGACTAAGTTGTGGTAATGAGGCTAACGCCTAAGATATGACTGTCCGCGCATGAGGAAAGTCAAGATTAAAGTAAATATGCAGATGTATCTTTAAATGAAAATCCAAGTGATCCAACTTGTCAGTTGTACAAGAAGTTCAAAGATACAGTAAAACCATAGTCTCTCATCAACCATTATGTCAAAGAATACGTGTAAACCCCAGGTACCAATAAATATAGATAAGTACTTGATACATGCTGCTAATGAAACATATCGACACATCTCGTGCACATAAGACACACAATTATAGCAGAACAAGCAAATTCTCCTAGCTAGTCCATTAGTTAGAAATAGTAAGTTTGGAAAGCAAAATTTTCCATACTTTTTGAACACGAGCAGTCAACCTGGTCATTGAACTCTTAAGCTTGCGGACTCGGTCCAAGTTACGACTGCTGATCTGCATAAAAAGGTATAGGCAACAATGAGACCAATATGAAACAAGAAAACAAATTACCTAGAAGTGGTCTTCCTTTCATCCAGTAATGTCATTGCAAAGTAGAAGATGGGCCTGTAGAACACATACACTACTGGACAACACCAGGCAGACAACATAATGTGACACAATTTCCCCTCACAAAGTAGGGCACGGCACGGAAAAGACTTTCCATAAGTTCTCTCAAAAGATTATCAATACTATTTCTAAATTAGCATTAACTATAATAGTTTCAAATAATGTTCATTACAGCTTTCATGAGGTGGTGCATATTTTTGTGTGAAATAGTTGCAGTTCTTCATCTCCCACAGACTATTACATAAAATATTAAATTTACTGGATTTTTTTGGGATAATCTAGCTTATATACAATGTTGACCAATAATAAAATCATTAAACATTCATGTTTTAGTGCATCTTCATGTGGAAGTAGGTTATGGCTCCTCGTGTTAATCCGACCAGTGAATAACCTATTGTCTCTCATATAACACGGTACTGTATCTGTTGCGTATTTATGTAGAACACTATTTTGATAGTTTTTCCTTAAATATATATATTAAATTTGAAAAGTTAAGAGTATTATACCTTGATTTGTGCATTGTGTACCAATGGAGTGCCCAAGAAAATCAGGGGAGTGTCAGAAAGGTTGTATTGGAAAAGTCTAAAAATCAAAGGTATACTATAACACTGGACACATTTAAGAGGTGTCTAACACCTGTCCAAAGAGCAGCAAGGAGTACTCTTATCCACATGGACATGGCTCCATGACAAAAGAATCTGGTTTCACAGACATGGGCAAATTGCAGCATTTAGTTTTGCTGGAATTGATGAATCCAAAATAACTCCGCATATCTAATAAATGTTGTGACATGTTTAAAAAAGAATCACTTTTATTAACAACCACCACTCTGATCACAGAGTAGTCAAGGTAGGAATTAGGATAAGATCAAACATAATGGTGATCAAGATGTTACACATACAAAGTAAACCCTCATTAAAGCGTGTCAAGAAAAGAAGGTTTATCCAGTGAAAAGTGTGGTCAATTGACAAATTTGTTGAAGAAAAAGAGACAATGAAGCAACTAAAAGTTAGAAGAAATCTCATGTGCATTCAGTTCCATACATTTATAGATTCCTGCAAGTATCATAGTTCTGCGTGTTGATGATGTATATGAACATTCCATTGATATCCTCAAACATACTAGGGAATGATTTCATGGAAACAGTGAGCAAATTGTTTATTGAAATGTGAGACAAAAAGTTCTTGATTTGAAATAGAGGATATGTAGGATGGTATTGTAAAGATGATGCAGCAGGGAGCAGGCGATAGAGACATTGCTGGACTCTTTATTGATATTCTGCCCAAGTCATGTTTAGTACTTGCTCTAATCAGGACAGAGAGGACTCAAGTATCAGGTTCAGGCCTGGGTTGAAACCAATAAGATAATAGCATTTAAAACAAGTGCTAATTGGTTATCACTCTGATTAAGAGTTCAGCTCTCACTTGAATGATCTTTAATTGCTATTTTGAATAGATCTAAACCTTTGAACCACTGTTTATACATAATTTAGGTGAGATCCAGCTCTCGCCACCTACAGGAACCAATTGAAGGCGGAACTCTATATGGCTTTTCTAAATTCCATACAAAGAGTTTAACTCATACATACTGTTTTCAAATGCAGAGCCTATCGGCTCTTAATATATAGATATCTTATGAATATTAATGCAAGAACAATTACGTGATCATGAACCTGACATATGGAAACAGAAGATTCAAAATGGACGGGGAGGGGGGTTTCATGGTTTCAGCATGGTTATCCTGGCTAACAACAGAGGCAGCTGCATAAGTTTCATAAGTAACTTATCAAACCACACTGATGGGTAGAAAGCATAACGTGCTTGATCTACACCACATATAAAATGATAGGGATGACAGTATCCTGGTAGTGACAAAAAATAATCCTCCTCTAAAAGATCATTAAGAAATTTTCCTACTTAACCATTGAAGTGCTATCAACAGAAATCAGATATGCCAATAAACCTCAAAAGTCGTTTTTGAAAAGGACGCAATGTCCCACAAATGGTGGAGTACTCCCAAGTGAACTCATAAGCACGAAGTGCACTTTATTTAGCTCAACGAACCATCCAATAAATGATTCATCTTGTAGTCTTGTAGACGAGCAGCAAATTTAACCTAAGGACGAAAAGAAACTTCACTAAGCAAAGGCTAAAACCCCAATGTTGAGCCACATCGCTCAGCATGATCTTAATGTTCTAAAACACGTTTGGATTAAAAATCATGTCTATTGGAGATTTGTAATCCACTCCTATATTCATCCGCAGAAATCAGGTTTTATCCTTCCAATATGTGAAGTGAACCAAACTTTGGGCACTATTTTCTGATTGAAGCAAGAAGATCTGGACTAAAAGGTCTTAGCAGTCCCATCTTATAAGTGCACTTCTGAATTCTAGAAACCATTCTTTTCTTTCTTTGGGAACTCTTATAACTCAGGGAAATTGTTTATACTGCATCTAAATAACTGTAGATTTTTCTTTTCAGGAGAGCTGGCATAGGTGAATTTAGTGAAGTCATTGCCAGAGACACCAAGTATTGATTGGAGAAGCAAGAGGAGTTCTAGAATACCAAATCCTACCTTTTATGTCTAAAGAACTATCTGAATAAGCATCCCAAAATAATCCAATGGCATAAAAGATTACCTCAATCAGAATCACTGGATATGAGAATTAAAAAGTTAGAACTTAAAAGTTAAACGTCATGGGCGATTTTGAAATCAGAAACTACACAGAAGGACTTTCTGATGCACATATTCAACCATCGAAAACCGTGTAATATGATGCAGATTAAGCACACCAGAGGAGAACTAGCAAATATATAATTCTTCTGGAAGTGTCAAAAGAAAAAGGAAATCAAAAGCTTCTATACTTGGAGCAATGTCTTGCACATTTACCTTTATTAAAAAGGGTTCACAATTCCCATTATAAGCATAAAAAAGAATATTATTAATTAGAAAAGTAAAGGTTTGTTACTCTAAAATAAGGCGTATAAACTAAATTTCTCTCAGAAAATTCCAAGAGGCACTTCTACCAGCTATGTTTCTGAAAAGCTTTAGGGATTCAGGTAATGACCTTGCAATACCATCGGCTTCTACCGTACCACCATTCAGTGAAGATCCGCGGCAATTAGAGGTATTTTGTTGTCTTATGGATTTACTTTCAAGAAGGATGTTGATCATAGAATATAAATCACATGGTTGAAATGGTAAGAGTGTTTCTGAAGTGCTTGTGCTTTGTGATCACAAGATACTGTTGAAGTTGAAAGAAAATTCTACAAGGCAACAATAAGACCAGACATGCTTTATCGATCAAAGTATTGAGCAACTAAAAACATGTTCAACAAAAGAGGGCAATTGAAACCAGAACGGTAAGATGGATGAGTGGCAATATATTGAAAGATAGTACAAGTAATAAGTGCATTCGTGGAAAGTAGGAGGTGGCTCCAATTGAGGATAAGATGATAGAAAATTAGAGAAAATAATCTAGGCATTTTGAACAAGTGCAAGTTGACCAATAGATGCACCAGTTAGGAGGAATAGGATTTACGTTGAAGGAGATGCTAGAGGTAGAGATAGGTCTAAATGAACTTGGATTGAGGTTCTAACAAAGGATATTTTTTGTTAATCTTAAGAGGACATTACCCCTAATAAAGCTGAATGGAAGAAAGAGATTCAAATTTCAAACAGCCAACCGCAAAAATTTGGGACCTAATTTCCTGATTTCTAGTGTTTCTTGAAAATGGGAAACCTCCTATGCCATATGTTCTCCAAAGATTACAATAATCGAATGTGTTAGAAGCTTTAGAAACTAAAGGGTGTAGAATTAGTAGGACAAAAAAGAAATATAACTTCAGCAAAGCTAAAAGAAGAAAAGAGGTAGTAATTCAAAACCAAGACCAAGACATCCACAAAGTGGCCACAGTTTCATTATTTAGGGTCAATCAGTCGTCAAGATAGCTAGATTCAAAATGAATACAACAACAACAGCCTTTATCCCAAATTTTTGTCGACGGCTTAGATTGGAAATGAGTATTGTCACAAAATAAGAAAGTGATATTGTCATGTTAGTTTTGCAGCTTGCTTGTCAAAGTTAAAACCCGTGAATCTGTGACCATGTCAGATGCAAGGAGGAATAAGATGGAGCCTGAAAACATGATGGAGAAGAAAAGGGTGGTATTGTCTTTATTTGGAAGCTACATCTATCGACTAGGATGCAAGTATACACATGACAAGGACATAGCATGGACATGCCACATCAATTTAGTATCATTGTTGACCAGTATGTCCAAATTGTTTGTATCCATGCAACATGGACTATCAACTAAACATGATCTCGACCAACTGCAAATAGACTTTGATTATGTGCAACCCTTTCTTTGAAGTTAGTTAAGTAGCAATATTTTGAAACTTATCAGCTTTAGTGACATTATTCTCTTATTTCTTAATTATACACAACCTTACAGGCACAACGTAGCAAGTTGTAAATTGAGAAAAGTTAAGGGTATTTAGTTGTTAATTATAATAGGTAGGGTAAGGACTTGCAAAAGTTCAGGGTATTTAGTTGCGAACTATAATAGTGTAAGATAGCAAATTGCAAAATGGGAAAAGTTCAAGGTATTAAGTTGCAAATTAGCCATTAGCTGGCAGTAGAAAATGATGGGCCCATATCAAAATTGGTTTGACTTGTGCCTAAATCACTATGCACTCATTCCTAAGGATTCATAAGGAAGACACTTTGACTTTGACCATGGCTAGTCAATCCCCAAAATTAGTTGTTTCCTAAAGTTTCCATCTGATGATCTTAAGTTTTGGCATGTTATTTACTTCACAAGCTGACTTAATAGAGAAATAATTAGTATTATACTCTTACAAAATTAACGTGTTTTTACAAGTTTTGTTTTCATTGGTTATTGTATTACTTACAAAATCCAAAAATTGCCCTCTGAAATTATACTAGATATTAAATGGTCAGCAAATTGGTAATGTTTGCCTATTTATGCTGTAATTAGTAGCCCCCAATTTGGATGATAGAGGACCTACCAAGAAATTATACTAGACATTAAATGGTCAGCAACTTGGTAATGTTTGCCTATTTATGCTGTAATTAGTAGCCCCCAATTTGGATGATAGAGGACCTACCAAGCTTACTCATTCCAAATCCATCCAAATAGATATGGACTAGAAAGGTATGGCTTCTCCTTTACCTTAGTCAAGGGAACTAAAACTCATCATTCTAGGGGTCAAAAAACACAAGGAGGCAATTTAAAGTCTAATATACAAACAGTCCTTCGAATTTTTAAGAAATACATTACACTACTCTGCAACATGCTTATCATTGTATAGATGACCTGTAGAACACATGGATCCCACATTTTGCAGCCACTAGCATGTTGTTGGACATAAGGCCACATGTCCTACCAACCCTGTAGGCTATGTAGAACACAAGAAACGGGATGAACAACAACTCATCCAAAAACTAGCATTAGTTTTATATTTCAGTTAAAGATGTTTTCTGAAATTTAAGACTCGTGCTCAGATTATGTTTGTCCTGAAACTATGTGGATTGCTTGTTGAACAAATTATCCACCTAGGTTATGTGTTTATCTACATTGTGCAAAAAAATTGAGGATGATATTTGACTTCCGCAAACGTATTTGGTTGCATGGCATATTTCTAGCTTCCACCACGACTGCAGTTGTGTATTCAAAAGCAACACTCAGTTTCATCCGCTAATGAGAAACCAAAGAGAGAGAGAGAGAGAGAGAGAGAGAGAGAGATGGTTGACAACTTTTCATCTTTAGTATCAGAAAGATGGGTGTATTTACACAGTTAACTTGGTGAATAAGAAGATAGTACCGTGTGAATCTCAATACTAATTGCAATGAGTTTCTAGGCAATTACGAGCAAGTTTGTATCAAACTAGGAACATCCGTGAAGAACTGGTTATAAATTACGGATGTCAACCCTCAGTGAGTTGGCACCATATCCCTGGCTGATACAATTATGAGAAAGTAATGGCCTTTCGCAAAGCCTAGAAGAGAGCTTGGTAGGTGGAAAACCTCTCTTTTCTATCATGAGTTAAGTTCCCGCAACAAGGTGGGCAGGCGTGGACCCATCATAGGCCGGGGGGGGGGGGGGGGGGGGGGGGGGGGGGGGGCAGCCGCTCCTCCTGAGTTTTCAGTTTACTTCTATATAGTCTTTGATCGTCACATTCTAGTTCAATTTCTGGACATTAAACAGCTAAATTGTGCCTAACTTGGTTAAGTAGGAGTTTCATACTAGAGGTCTTGAGTTCAAACCTTCTAGCCACTGATTGATACAACTTTTATAAATTATATATACAGAAATTTTCTGTTATATATAATGCTCCCCCACCCCCACCCCCACCCCCACCCCCACCCCAGCCCACCCCCCTCAATCGACTAGCCACATTGATTTATAATTTTTGTAGATTCCCTTAAATTTTAAGTTAGTATATTTTCGCTCCCATGGAAAAATATTCCGGGTCCGCAACAGGATGGACGCTCCAAGTTCAGTTGGGCAAGGAAAGAGTGCAGATGAACCAAGATGTACGATTTACCAAGGAGAATCACAATCATCAATATGAACAGCAAGTAAACTTTTCGGAACAAAATTACCACTGCAAAATTACATCTCTCTATATATGTAAAAGGTTAAGACTGCTATAACCATGAGTTATATGTTTCAGGCTCCAAAAATTACCAGAGACCGTGTAAACTGATTTCAATATAATATCATCATCATCCAAGTCATCTCCCGTCAGAACGTGATTGGCTATGGATCAAAATCTCCATAAAAGATTTGACAATATTTTTATGACTGTTTGTCGAAATGACGTCAACCCGACGTCAACCCTCTACATGGTCCCAAATTCCTAGCCAAGATAGCTATGAGCATGAAAGGGTTGTCATGTCATAAAATCTAGCCCGATAGTTGGCAGGTAGGTATAACTACCTTTTGGATATGCAGTTCATGCAACCAAGGAGCACCCTCCAAGTTCTCCAAGACTATAAAGAGTCTAGACGAAGAGGTAAAGTTCAATGCCCTCAACCAAATATTCCATGAAGCTCAGAAAACATAGTAAATATATGTCTCCATTGCCAAAAACAAACTGTGCAGCAAACGTAATAGCGACCACCAACCTTGGAAGTAAGCTCATCTAGTGCAGGGTAAGCAGCAGTTTCCAGTTCCGTTGTGCGTGCGTCAAGAAAGCTGCAGATTGCTTCTAGAGCAACTTCTAAGGCTCTAAACTCAAATGGAGATTCTGCAAGGTTTGACATCAGATTTCAGGATGTTGAAAGACGGCTAATCAGAAGAAGAAGAAGAAGAAGAAGAAGAAGAAAAGACGCACAGATGAGCAACACCAGAAATAAAATGCACAAATAGAACACTCAAAATTTCCATAATATGCAACTATGCAAGCGTTTTGAACATAAAAGATTAAAAAGAGTAATATTGAAAAGACTACTAAGGCATGGCTAAGAATTATAATGGAAAACTTTGAAAACTAACACTCCAGGAATGATAAAATTAACACTCCAGGTATGATTAATTTTTGCAAATATATGCAAGTATGCAACCCTTCTGACATAGAAGACAAAAAGAGGAATATCTTAAGCTGCAAAAACACCTCCTGAGACATGGCTGAATATTACAATGTAGCACAAACACTACACAAGAAACTATGAAACAAGGAAAAGGCAGTCAGCCAAGCCACATGCAATGTGCTTCCAGTGGAAACAATAATTACCCCAAAAGAACAAGCAACTCAAAACAAAAAGCACATAAAAACTGCCAAGGCATAAAATCAGGGGAAGCCATAGACACGTGATACTACATTTTAGCATGGACATTATGATCTAGCATGTAAACTAACATCACAACCATTATTTCAAGCCTTATTAATTCATGGGTCAGCTCTATGAAATGAACAATATTTAACCAAACATAATTCCAATGGCACAAATTTGAAGCACGAATATTTACCAACCATAAGAATATTAAGAATCTTCGACTGATTGAGTAAACTATTAAGCATTAGCTAAAAACACAAAAGACAAAAGGAATTGCAATTGTCATGGATAGCTCACCATCTTCATCAGCAGCTTCCACATCCTGGTGCCCACTCAAGTTCTCCTTCCCTTCACCATGAGCTGGTGTAGCAATACTGGCAGGTGGTAGCCTCCTTCGAAGCTCTTCTACTATAGGAATTACATTATCTTCATATGGATCTCTAAGCAAAACCTACATGAGAAACATGCTTCAGAGCAATTTTTCACTGGTCCTAATTTTTTAAACAAAAAAAAAAAAAGAGCAGCAGATCAATAATCTCAACCTCACTCATAGGCAGACAAAGGGAAAGGCATATTGGGTGAAATTTACATCACTAAATGGTAACCTGGGAAGGATGGACACCCCAAAAGTTGGTGTTATGCTCTTGCCGCGTCATATCGGACACGTATTAGACACGATACATACACTTTTAACTACAGTAGGACGCACCAAAATATGTCTCGTGTCAGCGTGCCATATTGTATTGTATCGTGGTTTCTTTCGTGTCCATGCAACATAGATGGCGTCGCAACTTTAGTAAGAAAAAAAAAACTACACTCCTATCGAACAATTACAAAATTCTCTCCAACCAAAACCTACACGAGGAAAACCCTATTTAATTCTCCGAAAAATATCCCCCAGAATTCCAGGCCCTTGCAAGCATCTGTTAGACGTCCGATGGATGGATCGATTTTAATTCCGTCATAAGACCACTCTTCACCAATCAATCTTGGGATTGAACAAGACAAAAACCCAATTTTATTAGCAGACAAACTCAGCTTTACTCGGCCTACAGAAATCAAGCATAAAAGTTGAGACAATATTTTTCTAATACTTCACTGAATAAATTGCGGCATAACTAAAGTGTGCAAACAAACAAAGACTAAATTCCCCCACATAAAATAAACAATTAAAACCCTCCGAAACATATAACCCCCCAATTTAGGACAAATAAACACAAGTCTACCATCGTATTCTCAATATAAAAGAATTAAAACAAAACAAAAAAATCAAGTCTTTTTTGCAAAGAAAGACAAAAGATAAAATCATACCTCTTCCGCAGTGATAATCGCCTTAATATGCTGCTCAAACAAGCAAAAAACCCCAAAATAAGCCAAAACTGAACCAAAACAAAAGCTAATTCGCCAAGAATTCCGCAATAATATTAAGAAAAGAAAAAAAAAAGACCTCGAGATTGAGAACGATTGCGCCCTCGCGACCGAGAATCGTCGACGGGTACGAGAGGAGCGGGTCGAGGATCCTGAGATCGCGCGCGTGGATCTGGACCCGGTGCATGATCTCGTACTTGTCGGCGTCGAGGATCGTCCCCTCGCCGGTGCAGTCGAGCAGTATCCAGCTCCTCGCCGCCGCCGCCTTCTTCTTCATCGCCGCCGCCTGCAAATCCGCCACCGCCGCGACCGCCATCGCTGCTGCTCTGCCGCGATCAAGCCCCCCGCCGATTAATAGGAGTGATGATAATAGTAACTGCAATTCACATGTTGGTCCTTGTTTTTATTACTAATTATTATTAAGGATAGGGACCGTTGAAGCAGGTCGCGTCTCGGGAGGGAGTGAGCTCAGTGAGGTGGTCACACACGGTTGACTTTTGAAAATTAGTCCAAATGTTAGATAAAGGCTTTTTCTAAGGGCACCACACAAATTGCTAGGGACTATCACTTACTAGAGGACAATCCAGATTTGAGGAACTTTTACTGGGAACGTTCCGAAAATAACTTGGGCCTATTCCCCTCCCCCCCCCCCCCCCCCCCCCCCCCCCCAAAATCCTCTCTTTCATTTCATTTTCATAAAAAAAATTCTCTCTTCAAAACCCTCTCTCCAAAATCCTCTACTCTCCAAAACCCTACTCTTCAAAACCCTCTCTACATAATCCTACTCTCCAAAACCCTCTCTCCAAAATCCTACTCTTCGAAGATCATCAATGGCACCGAAGAAGAAACCCTCATCACAAGCTAGGTATGTGTCACTCCCCGTTCCCGGAATGCGTATTTTTATACATGTAGAACTCATATTTATTTATTTAGTATTTATCATGTATTATCCTGTATTTAAATTCCTTTAATTTTATGTTAATTAATTACCTGCATTTTATTTCCTGCAATTTTATTTCTGCAATTTATTTTCTGCATTTATTTTCTGCTTTTATTCTCTGCTTTGGTCTTATTGGGTTCGGCCATTGAGGGTTTTCGGGTTCATGGTGGACAACCCGGCCCAACACCCCACCTACCACCACTCCCCCTATTTAAAGCCACCCTCTCCCTTCTCTCTCCTCATTTACTTCTTCTTCACCATTTACTTCTTCTTCTCCTTCCTCATCACTTCCCCACCTAACCAGCAGCAGCAGTAGGCAAGTACAAACTTGCTTCTCCTTCACCCATTTTTATGGTTCATTTGGCTTCCTCTCATGATCCTGAGAGAGATTAGTTCTTAGCATTTTGATTCCTATGGCTTGTTTTCTCTAGATCTAAGTTGTAGTATTTCGGCTGTTCATGGGTTCTTGGTCTACCATCTTTGCGTGTATTTCTCTGGCACTGGAGCGAAGGCTCCATAGGACTTGGAGTTCGGGAAATGTTGTACGCACACGTTCTTACGTGCTCGCGTAAAACATCAGCCCAGTCACGCACACGTCTTTACGTGTTTGCGTGTATTTTAGTCACGCTCACTCTGTGCGTGCGTGTATTTTTGTCACGCACACGTCTGTACGTGTCTGCGTGTATTTTTAGTCACGCACACGTCTGTACGAGTCTGCGTGTATTTTTAGTCACGCACACGTCGCTACGTGTCTGCGTGGATTTTGAGTCACGCTCATGTTCTTACATGTTAGCGTGTATTTTTTAGTCACGCTAACGTTCTCATGAGCGTGCGTGTATTTTTAGTCACGCTAACGTTCTCACTTGAGCGTGCGTGTATTTTTAGTCACGCACACATCCATGAGCGTGCGTGGATTTTTAGTCACGCACATCCTTGCGTGCGTGGATTTCTTGTCACATTTTCACGCTCACTTGAGTCTGCGTGAATTTCCCTTCACGCTCACACTGTGCATGCCAGCGTGAATTTCTTTTTCACGCTCACGCTGTTACACGCTCACTCCTACTAGACTTGGCGTGACTTTTGGCCTTAGCTTAGACTTGTTGGCGTGACTTTCTAACCTGGGTGTTACTATTTGTTCTATAACTTAATCATTTAATGATGGCATGATAATTCCTCTATTAAATCCTTATGCCTTTTTGCATGAACTTGATAAATCATGATATGTTAATATTGTTAATACAAATTGTTATGTGGAATGTGTCATGTGTCTCGATTGATCCATGGATACCCGGTATGACTAGAATTTAACTCTGAGGAGTTATAGGCTCGACCCCATGTAATACTAATTGATTTTCATGCCTTGCCACCATCGATAATGATTGTGACATTGACTAATCATTGATCATGCGTTCCTAGTTGGAACTAAGAGACTGGCTAGTCGTCTTATTGAATTGAATGAATGAGACACGTTCATGTTATGAACTATTGTAATCGACTGGCTGATGCCGAATATTGACATACATGCACATGCAGGCTTCAATTTATTTATTTATTTATTTTCTACAAAAGAAACATGTGTACTTTATGGTCAAGGCATGATTACCGTGGTTAGATTTGATTGTTGTATTACGCTATGTAAAACTTGCAACCTAACCGTACTGGTATCGTTGTAGAGTTGTGCATATCGTACCCCGTACGGAAGTACTCATTTGAATGACCATGATCCACGGCATGGGATTTCACTCAACGTAGGGACTATTAAGTTAAATAAAATAACGATTGCATGGAGAGAATGGATTTCCGAGTTCTTACATGGCAGCCCCCTTGGGACGAGTAGTACCCGACGGGCCGGCTGGTTCCCACAGATACTGTAAATCTGCCACACGAACAGAGAATAGTATCTGCTTTTATTATTATTATATATTGTATATTGATGACGGGCGTCCTGCTAGGACTCGTCTAATTCATGCATGGCGCACATGATTCACTGGATAGACTAGCCTTGCTCGCACATAGTAAGAACTGAGGAATCCCAAATTGCATAATTCCAGGATAACTTGGGACTCACAATAACAAGCCGTAGTAGTTGATTGGCCGTTCAAGATGATTTGTTTGTGTACTGTACTACTCTGTTACCTAACTGGGATGATCAGAATGTCAGGACATGACGGACCAACTTCTGTCCTTGTCTGGTTGGGAGGTTGGTTCGAAGTGTCGTAATGTTATGTGAATCCTAGTGGGAAGCAGAGATCTATTATTATATTCTCTTACTTACTGGTTTAGTCCTTCATATCGTCCTTCCTTGTGGTACTTGCTATTAGAGGTCTAACCTCTCTGGTTTTGCATGGCCAGATTTAGAGCCGGTTCCCGAGGACTCAGCTTACTTCTACCTCCAGGATGGTCAACACTAGGAGAATGATCGCAGGAGGACTCGAGTGGGTTCCTTACTTCACCACTCGTTTTGTTATTTACCTTTATACTTAGCCGTTTGGCACCAACATGTTAGTCGGATTGTCTTGTACTTAACATAATTGTAATTAAGTCAGACTGCAGCTGATAACAATTGTGTATACTTGCTATATCATCTGGCGATGTTTTGTAAAGTCGGATCTCAAGAACATTTTAACTGAGCGTTTGGGACGCCTTACTGCTTTATCTTACATGTTCTCTATTTATGCTTCTTGATTGAATGATTGAGACAACAGATGTGAAATGACCATAGTAAGACCTTTATGTAGTATGCACCCCCTCGTCTGGTTAGACAGCATTGATCGTATTATACGGTATTCATCTACCCGTAATACGTAGCTGGCTGAGTCATCCCCCCGCTCTCCAGTATTCTGGTTCTGGGGCGTGACAGTATGTTTCCTAATTATTGTATAATTTATTTTACATTTCAAAGTACATTTCGAATCTTTGAGAAATCTCTTAAATGTTATTATAAATTAGGTTAGAATAATTCAAAGTACATTTCAAAATCAAAAATCTCCTTTTTTTTCGTTTAAACGTAACCTAGAACACGAAACTGCTGTTCGGCTGGTCGTCATCTGTCACGACCCGTTACCCAAATTGTTGGGCCGGGCCGAGCCATGTCCAGCCTACGCTTAAGATAAAGCGCAGTAAGCTGTTCTAGAGATAACAAGGTAAGACTAAATGTGCTAACAGTTCTATAAGTGAAGAAGAATCATAAATGCTCCAAACACAAAAGTCGTCGTATATAGTAAAATATCCAAGTACAAGTAAACTGAAATGTAAACTGGATACATGTCCAGTTACAAAATGGTATAGTCTAATACATGACTACACTAAGTATCCCAAGCAGCTAAGCAAACTAGACGAGTCTCCCCGCAGGAACATCCTCGTATGGCAAAACCGGGTCCTCGGCAGTAACTCCATAATACGAACCACAGAGCAACTCCTCCTCAGTAAGTATACCTACAACGTTATCCTGTCAGGACGGGAGCAAGTACAACCTCTACAACTAAAGTACTGAACATATAATGAAAGAGATGTACAACAAGGATCATGGTGTGATAAGTCTATAAAACAGGAATACTGGGAACATGTCATCATGGTACAACTGGGATCACAGTATCATAGTAACATAGGGAACATGGCATCTATCTCATGTCGTATCACAATCATGTCATCATAATCTATCATGGCAAGGATACATATGTCATAGAGACAGATGTATATGTAATGTTTAAAACTGTAGCAGGTACGTGATCGGTCGATAGGTAAACAATGTGCTGTGGCACATAATAAAATGTACTTCCGTACAAGTGATAGGGCGAGAGATGTACATACGCACAAATCTGCCTTGGTAAGTAAGGCCTACGGCGCTGTAACATATAAAATGAAACTTTGCTCGGTACTATGTAGGGGGGCATGATCACGTACTCTACTATTAGTTTTCCCATACCCATATTCTAATCATGTGAGAGATACGAGAGCAGTAGAAACATGTAAGAGATACTGGAAGCAGTATAAGCATGACAGGTACTGGGAGCAGTATAAAACATGTGAAGACATAACTTGCGACCTCAAGGATCAGTCTTTTAACAGGGTTAATACATGTTCTAGCATTAAAAGACAGTAAATGAGTATGTAGATGTACTTGCCTCTAGCAAAGTAAAACAAGCTGCGATAAATGAGCTATAGATGTCCAGTAACTCGTCACTGTAGCAATAAATACAATAAACTTAGCTTTTACACTAAGCTAAAATACTAGGACACTAATTGGTGAAACACGACTTGTGATTGGACACCTAGCCAAAATGATGACTTGGCATAGGAGACCAATGTGGGGTGACACACTATGTTAACTATCTTTCTAAGGTCTTTACACTAGTGAGGGATGGGGTTCAACACGACTAAAACTCCAAATAACACAAAAAGCTACAAGTCGTAATTAATCAATAAATAAATCAAAAGATCATTGTGTTCTAACAATTTTTGAGATAGACAAAAAGTCTAGTTTTGCATAAAACAAAGTACCAACACGATCCTTGCTAACTATAGAAATTTATTATAATTTTTCTGGAATTTATTAACCAGTACAAATATTTTATAAAAATCAGTTTTCCTAATTATACAGAAAGTGAGTTTTGGTTTCATATGCCAAACTAGTGGCAAAACAGTAATTTAAATACTACAAAAATTATACTAAATTAGCCAACTTAACAAAGTATCTAAAAAAACTATTTTTCCATAATTTTAGCAACACTCTAAGTATTTTTAGAAAATCAAATACAGTAATGCACACAATAATTAATTATCTGCGTATTTTGTCCATGTACATAATTTGAACCAAAGTTCAAATACAGGACCCAAGGCCATGAATCAAGTCCAATATGACTTGTACAGGTCTTGAATGTGTGAAAACACATTTGAGCCCAAATACCCATGCTAGGCTTGGACATCAAATGGTTGCAGTAATTTAAATATACAGAAAATACTAAGTGGTAGAAATGCAAAATAAATATTAATATTTTAATAAGGTAAAGTTTTACATATCAACTATAAAAGTATGAACATTATTTTATATAATTATTTTACACTAAGCTAAGTAAAATATACATAGGAAATAATATATATATATATAAATATAGGGATATTTATATATATATAGGAAAATGTTTAACTAGATTATTGTATATATATATATATATATACAAATATATGTATATATACATACATATAAGAAAATACTTAACCATTTAATATATATATATATATACAAAATTAATGTATACATATACATATAATAGTATATATATATGATAATATATACACAAAGAAATATATATATACATAAATATATATGTATACATAATATATATATACATATAAATAATGAAGTATACATATATATATATATATATATAAAAAAAACAGCAACTATATATACCTAAATATAGTATGTATAATAATACATATACATATATACACAAATATATGTATACGTATATTTATATACATAATTATATATAAAAACAAAAGAAAAAGAAAAAGAAAAGGAAAAGAAAAGAAAAATACACAACAGCAAAGGGGGGGGGGGAGATTCGAACTCGGCTCAGCGAGGGGGGGTTCTTGAGCGGGTCGGGCTGGCCAGGGGGTCAGCCCGTTAGTTTTGTTAGAGATAGGATTAGGGTTAGTTTTATTTCTGATTAGGTGACATTAATAAATAAAAAAAAATATAAAACACAGTCCTGTGTCCTGACAGTTAGGGACACAGGAGTCTGTGTCTCATGCTTAGCACGACACGCACGCGTCCTAACTCGCGTGTCCAACCCTACCAGTATGTTCGTCGTGTCCAGGCGAGTCTGTGTCCGTGTACACGAGACGTGAGTCGACACGAGCACAAAGAGACACGTACGTGTCCGGCGTCGTAGGGGGGGTGTTTGGTAAATTACAAATTAAACCCTAGAGTTTAGGAATTTACCAATAGGTCCTATCAGAGCCTATATGCAAAAACAATTTGCATTCCACATGCAAAAATAATTTAACTATTGCAAAATGACTATTTAAATAATTTAGAAAATTACAACCAGTTATTAAAACAATTTAAAAATTACAAAAATGATATTAAAATAATTCAGAAAATTGCAAATTAATATTTTTGTATTTAAAACTCATTTAAACATCATTTAAAAATTCTAGAAAAATTTCTAAAAATTCTAATAATTATTTTAAGGCTATAAATAACATTAAAAATTAATAAACAATAATTAAATAAAATTTTGAAAAACAGGGGCTTACAAGTCTTCCCTCCTTGAAAAATTTCGTCCTCGAAATTTACAAGAATTGAAGACCCGACAATATTCTAACATAGCAAGCAATGCAACAAATGACTAAGGCTACGATCAAAACTAACCTCCTGAAACCTGTTCCGGCTCCGGCTCAAGGACTAGGCTATAAGTCCTCCCCTGGGGTCCCTTGGCTACTGGGCAGTCCCGAATCTGATGGATGGCAGACCCACAAGCTAAACACTGTCCTAACCTCTTCCTGCAGACGACGAATTCATGCCCTGGTCTTCCGCAGAAAGAACATATGGCTCCCTTCTGCGGCTGCTGCTGTCGGGGTCCCGAGGCTCTAACTGGCGGGGTCTGATGATGTGATGTAGGGGGATGGTAAGTCTGCTGGGGTGGCGTCGGCGCTTTCTGCTGGAAAGCCTGACGCTTGGACGGTCCCTCATGGTGTACAGAAGCCGGCCTCTTGGTAGACAGAAGACGCTCCTCAATGCTCCGGGCTAACTCTAGGCTCTGGTAGTAGTCAGTCGTACCGTTTGCCACTATAAGAATGCCAATGTCCGGAACTAGACCATGGCAAAACCTACGGGTCATCTCCTCTGGATCAGCAACCAGACTAGGAGCAAAACGGCTCAAGCGACTAAACTCTGCCGCATACTCATCAACAGAACGGTTCCCCTGCTGGATGTTCTGGAATCGTAGCCCCATGGCTACTCTAGCAGTGGTCGAGAAGAATTTCTTCTTGAACTGGGTCTTGAACTGGTCCCAGGTGGCTCTACCTCTCGCGAACAACGGCTCATTCCTGAACCAAACTCCGGCTAAGTCTATCAGCAGAAATCCTGCTGCCTCGACCTGAAGGTCATCTGGCATCCTAACTCCCAGAAGCTTCCTCTCTACAGAATCTAGCCAGTCATCAGCTACTACTATGCCCTCGGTCCCTGAGAACTCCTTGGGATTCAGACCCATGAAGTCCTTAACCGTCCCCGCTCTCTGCCGTGGCTCTACATAGGGTGGGACCACGGGACGTCCCTCAGAACGCTCCATGCTCTGGCGAAGTAGGGTAGTCTGCTCCTGATGGGTTGTTAGGAACCCCTGGATCAGTGTGAGCAGCTGGTTCCCGTCGAGTGTGACGGAAGCCTGGGTGGGTATAGTGATAGGGGGTGGTGGAAGTATCGGGTCCTGCCGGGCCTGGGATGTGGAAGGTGGTATCTGGGTCTGTGGATCGGTGGAGTGGGGGAATGTGGTAGGTGGAGGTGCATCAGTCAACTGGTCGGCTGACTGGATACGGAGGGCCCCATTCTCGGGGGTAACATGCTGGGACGAACGAGTAAGCACCATCTAAATTACACATAAAAGACTTATAAGGACTTACTTAAAGTAAGCAATCATATGCAAGAAAATCTAATTTATAATAGCAAACATGTGATGTGTTTCCTATGTTGCAATCCTAGCATTCCTCTAAGTGTTCTAAGCGTCTTTCCTAATGTTGTCTAATTACCTTAAGTTCCTAATTGCAGGCATGTTTGGTACAATAACGTAACCAAACAATTTAGTCAGGACCTGCATGGGCCGCCAAAAAAATATGTCACGACCCGTTACCCAAATTGTTGGGCCGGGCCGAGCCATGTCCAGCCTACGCTTAAGATAAAGCGCAGTAAGCTGTTCTAGAGATAACAAGGTAAGACTAAATGTGCTAACAGTTCTATAAGTGAAGAAGAATCATAAATGCTCCAAACACAAAAGTCGTCGTATATAGTAAAATATCCAAGTACAAGTAAACTGAAATGTAAAACTGGATACATGTCCAGTTACAAAATGGTATAGTCTAATACATGACTACACTAAGTATCCCAAGCAGCTAAGCAAACTAGACGAGTCTCCCCGCAGGAACATCCTCGTATGGCAAAACCGGGTCCTCGGCAGTAACTCCATAATACGAACCACAGAGCAACTCCTCCTCAGTAAGTATACCTACAACGTTATCCTGTCAGGACGGGAGCAAGTACAACCTCTACAACTAAAGTACTGAACATATAATGAAAGAGATGTACAACAAGGATCATGGTGTGATAAGTCTATAAAACAGGAATACTGGGAACATGTCATCATGGTACAACTGGGATCACAGTATCATAGTAACATAGGGAACATGGCATCTATCTCATGTCGTATCACAATCATGTCATCATAATCTATCATGGCAAGGATACATATGTCATAGAGACAGATGTATATGTAATGTTTAAAACTGTAGCAGGTACGTGATCGGTCGATAGGTAAACAATGTGCTGTGGCACATAATAAAATGTACTTCCGTACAAGTGATAGGGCGAGAGATGTACATACGCACAAATCTGCCTTGGTAAGTAAGGCCTACGGCGCTGTAACATATAAAATGAAACTTTGCTCGGTACTATGTAGGGGGGCATGATCACGTACTCTACTATTAGTTTTTCCATACCCATATTCTAATCATGTGAGAGATACGAGAGCAGTAGAAACATGTAAGAGATACTGGAAGCAGTATAAGCATGACAGGTACTGGGAGCAGTATAAAACATGTGAAGACATAACTTGCTACCTCAAGGATCAGTCTTTTAACAAGGTTAATACATGTTCTAGCATTAAAAGACAGTAAATGAGTATGTAGATGTACTTGCCTCTAGCAAAGTAAAACAAGCTGCGATAAATGAGCTATAGATGTCCAGTAACTCGTCACTGTAGCAATAAATACAATAAACTTAGCTTTTACACTAAGCTAAAATACTAGGACACTAATTGGTGAAACACGACTTGTGATTGGACACCTAGCCAAAATGATGACTTGGCATAGGAGACCAATGTGGGGTGACACACTATGTTAACTATCTTTCTAAGGTCTTTACACTAGTGAGGGATGGGGTTCAACACGACTAAAACTCCAAATAACACAAAAAGCTACAAGTCGTAATTAATCAATAAATAAATCAAAAGATCATTGTGTTCTAACAATTTTTGAGATAGACAAAAAGTCTAGTTTTGCATAAAACAAAGTACCAACACGATCCTTGCTAACTATAGAAATTTATTATAATTTTTCTGGAATTTATTAACCAGTACAAATATTTTATAAAAATCAGTTTTCCTAAGTATACAGAAAGTGAGTTTTGGTTTCATATGCCAAACTAGTGGAAAAACAGTAATTTAAATACTACAAAAATTATACTAAATTAGCCAACTTAACAAAGTATCTAAAAAAACTATTTTTCCATAATTTTAGCAACACTCTAAGTATTTTTAGAAAATCAAATACAGTAATGCACACAATAATTAATTATCTGCGTATTTTGTCCATGTACATAATTTGAACCAAAGTTCAAATACAGGACCCAAGGCCATGAATCAAGTCCAATATGACTTGTACAGGTCTTGAATGTGTGAAAACACATTTGAGCCCAAATACCCATGCTAGGCTTGGACATCAAATGGTTGCAGTAATTTAAATATACAGAAAATACTAAGTGGTAGAAATGCAAAATAAATATTAATATTTTAATAAGGTAAAGTTTTACATATCAACTATAAAAGTATGAACATTATTTTATATAATTATTTTACACTAAGCTAAGTAAAATATACATAGGAAATAATATATATATATATAAATATAGGGATATTTATATATATATAGGAAAATGTTTAACTAGATTATTGTATATATATATATATATATACAAATATATGTATATATACATACATATAAGAAAATACTTAACCATTTAATATATATATATATATACAAAATTAATGTATACATATACATATAATAGTATATATATATGATAATATATATACACAAAGAAATATATATATACATAAATATATATGTATACATAATATATATATACATATAAATAATGAAGTATACATATATATATATATATAAAAACAGCAACTATATATACCTAAATATAGTATGTATAATAATACATATACATATATACACAAATATATGTATACGTATATTTATATACATAATTATATATAAAAACAAAAGAAAAAGAAAAAGAAAAGGAAAAGAAAAGAAAAATACACAACAGCAAAGGGGGGGGGGGGGGAGATTCGAACTCGGCTCAGCGAGGGGGGGGTTCTTGAGCGGGTCGGGCTGGCCAGGGGGTCAGCCCGTTAGTTTTGTTAGAGATAGGATTAGGGTTAGTTTTATTTCTGATTAGGTGACATTAATAAATAAAAAAAATATAAAACACAGTCCTGTGTCCTGACAGTTAGGGACACAGGAGTCTGTGTCTCATGCTTAGCACGACACGCACGCGTCCTAACTCGCGTGTCCAACCCTACCAGTATGTTCGTCGTGTCCAGGCGAGTCTGTGTCCGTGTACACGAGACGTGAGTCGACACGAGCACAAAGAGACACGTACGTGTCCGGCGTCGTAGGGGGGGTGTTTGGTAAATTACAAATTAAACCCTAGAGTTTAGAAATTTACCAATAGGTCCTATCAGAGCCTATATGCAAAAACAATTTGCATTCCACATACAAAAATAATTTAACTATTGCAAAATGACTATTTAAATAATTTAGAAAATTACAACCAGTTATTAAAACAATTTAAAAATTACAAAAATGATATTAAAATAATTCAGAAAATTGCAAATTAATATTTTTGTATTTAAAACTCATTTAAACATCATTTAAAAATTCTAGAAAAATTTCTAAAAATTCTAATAATTATTTTAAGGCTATAAATAACATTAAAAATTAATAAACAATAATTAAATAAAATTTTGAAAAACAGGGGCTTACATCATCCCTAAGGACTGCCGAAGAACGGGCAGTCCTACTGCCAAAGTGGACTGCCATGCATTAGGCAGTCCTGTTATAAAACAGGACTGCAGGAAGCCTGGCAGTCCTGTTATAAAACAGGACTGCCATCTCTCTGGCAGTCCTGAAAGAATGATGGACTGCCAGGAGCATGGCAGTCCTGAAGGCCAACTTCACAATTTTATTTACATCCATTATTTAATGACTCTAACCCTATAATACTAATCCTATGTTGTCCTGTAGTCCTGTGGCCGCTCCCAAAAGAAAGCGACTCCCCACCGCATCTTTGCGCAGGGAATGTAGTGAGCGGCCTCGTCCTCTTGAGAGACCAATCAGAATTTCAGAACCGCAACGACAAAGGGGAACAACCACACCCCCATTCTCGTTCGAAGCAACGAGGTCCTCCTAGTCCTCCGTCTTCTTCCGATGACGACGACGACGTACCTATCAGCCAAATTCTAGGACGAGGTGGTTCTGGTGCCGGTCCTTCTGAGGATCCTGTCCGTACGCCCGGTGCCGGTTCTTCTGAGGATCCTGTTCGTTCGGCCGATGTCGATCCTTCTGAGGAGGAGGAGCCTATCCGTCCGCCGGGTTGCTCGATGTTGTTGTCGTTCGACAACCACATTGCTTATAAAATATGGAAGAACCCGGTATGTATATTATGTTTGTAAGTTTTCGTTTATATATATATATATATATATGTGTGTGTGTGTGTGTGTGTGTATTTCATAATCGTATATTTATTATCTTGTACGACATACATGAGAGCTGTCGTATTCTTAGGGTCGTGAGCCACGGGAGGAAGTGCGTTGCCTGGTCTCTTAACCATTTATCCGAGGACATCCAGAGCAAAATATTTCCTACTGGTCTACAAAATTTGGCTAGATATGCCTACAAGACGCAGGACAGTGCTCTCATATCGGCCTTTGTGGAGATATGGCATCCAGAGACCAACACATTTCATCTCCCAGCCGGGGAGTTGACCATTACCCTGGACGACGTCTATCAGATACTGGAGTTTCCAGTGGAGGGGCGCGCCATGACAAATGAATATTTATGTACTGAGAAGGATCTCGAGTGGTACGATCGTATAGTTGATTTTGCAAAAGAGAACCTTGGGGTGGAGGCCACTACCTTTACAAACCTGCCGGGCTTCAAGAAGTCCTACGGAATTCCTCTGTCATTGTTGGTGGAGAATTTCAAAGGCCCGCATGAGGCGGATGATGAAACCGTTGAGAGGGTGGCCCGGGCATACATGCTCTTCATACTTGGATCGGTCGCCATTCCAGACAAGTCGGGAACCTCTATACATGCTAGGTATCTTGCGAACCTATCTGTTATAGACGACGTAGGAGCCATATCTTGGGGTAGCGGTATACTTGCTAATCTTTACCGCGAGCTTGGTATAGCATCCCGTGTCGGAACCAAGACCATGGCGGGATGCCAGACTCTACTCCATGTAAGAAAATTTCTAACATTTTAAACTAATATACTAGCTAGATTTTGTTGTTAATTTACTGACTATTTATTTACAAATTGTATAGGCATGGATATACGAGCACTTTCCGATGCTCAAGCGGGGTGAGCTGAACCCAAGCTATCAGGAGCACCTTCCTAGAGTGTGTCAATGGAAGCCAACTCAGCTGAAAACTAAAAATCATGAAACGCTGGTTTCCATTCATGATGCTCTGGATAATTTGGTGCCAGAAGAGGTTAGTAGATAGCGCGTAGATAGTGTAGACTATTTATTTGGTATGTTTATTTGCTGACTATTTTCTTTTAACTTTTGTCCTACAGATAGTTTGGCACCCATACCGGGATCTTCGACAGTTAAATCGCCATCTGCAACCAGTATCTCTATTTCATGGTATGATCACATGCTATGATATTATGGAGCCTTACATGCCTGATAGAGTACTTCGCCAGTTTGGCCTCGTACAAACTGTGCCGCAGCGCACATTAAGGTTATTGGAGCCTCCGTGCGGGACCCAACCTTTGAACTACAAGCCGCCCTATTTCGACTGGGTGACCGACTGCTACTCTGAGTGGCAACGACATTTGCTGGAGGAAGAACTTCGACAACCGGTGGAGGAGATGCACGACTGCAGCGACGACTACATGCCGTACTACTTGGCAGTCGGACATCCTAAGTTGTCGAACCCTACAAATCTAGGGCCCATTGTCGTTGGAGCTCTAGGACCTCTGCCTTCCAAAAATGTCTTGTACGCTTCATTGGTCAAGATGGTAAGTTTATAAATTATAGTTTGTAAATATTTTCAAATTTAACTTTCTTAATTGACGTTTTGTCCATTACAGGCTACTCGGGTGAAGGCTTTGGCGAAATCCCTCCGATCGGACTGCCAGAACGATGAATGTGTCAATATCGTGAACCAGTTAGAGCACATCGACGACACTGTCGAATTTCCGTTCATGCAAAATCGGGAGGCGCGTACGAAGGCCCAGCATGATCACAGCTAGATTATGTTTTCTATCATGAAAATTGTATTTTGGAAATTGTGATGTTTAACTTGTTGGATACATTATGAAAATTGTATTTTGGATATATGGAAATTGTGATGATTAACTTGGATGTTTAACTTGTTGGCAATATGTTTAATTTTATGTGTAAATTCTATGTTTAAATTGTGATGTTTAAGTTGTGATGTTTAACATGGCAGTCCTCATTCACACTATGTTTAAGTTGTGATGTAAATTATATGTTTAAGTTGTGATCAAACTCACACACAGTGAGTTTTGATCAGGATGTGAGTTTGATCAGGACTGCCAGTGATCTGGCAGTCTTGATCAAAACTCACTGTGTGTGAGTTCAAAACTCACTCACAGTGAGTTTTGGTCGGAACTGCCAGACCACTGACAGTCCTAATGTGAATCAGGACTACCAGTAGTCTGGCAGTCCTGATCAAAACTCACTGTGTGTGAGTTCAAAACTCACATAGTGAGTTTTGATGAGGACTGCCAGACCACTGGCAGTCCTAGTGTGAATGAGGACTGCCAGTAGTCTGACAGTCCTGATCAAACTCACACACAGTGAGTTTTGATCAGGACTGCCAGACCACTGGCAGTGGTCTGACAGTCCTGATCAAAACTCACTATGTGAGTTCAAAACTCACACACAGTGAGTTTTGGTCAGGACTGCCAGACCACTGGCAATCCTAATATGAATCAGAACTGCCAGTGGTCTGGCAGTCCTGATCAAAACTCAATGTGTGAGTTCAAAACTCACACACAGTGAGTTTTGGTCAGGACTGCCAGACCACTGGCAGTCTTAGTGTGAATGAGGACTGCTAGTGAGTTTGATCAGGACTGCCAGACTATACTGGCAGTCCTCATTCACACTAGGACTGTCAGTGGTCTGGCAGTCCTGATCAAAACTCACTGTGTGTGTTCAAAACAGGAAAAAGTAAAAAAATGGACACAAGTAGGATATTTTACACAAGTACATATTGCACACATAATGCAAGCACATGAAATTTGACTTCACACGTATAGCAGACAGGAAAAAGTAAAAAATAAAAAACATATATTTGACTTCACATTTCAAAATGATATACTTTAATGTTTACAAAATGGGTCATCCATATACAAAATGTGAAATTTTTATTCAGTCGATTTCGACGTCGTAGTGGCCAACTGGTAAGTCTCTTGGCTCCTCCATCTTCAACAATTTTCTACAATGATTGATTTGATGATCAAAAGGTTTGGTCCAGGACTTTGCTTCTCCCGGTGCTAGTTTGTACCAAACTGTTGTAGGTGGAAGAATCGGAGAATGACCGATCATCCTTAGCATGACAGAGTGATCTTTGATTTGACCTATAGTACATAGATTAGTTTGTCTGCGCCGGAGGAGCGCACATCAAAAAAAAGTATTACGAATCCCCGCCGAATAAAGTACAACAGGGATCCGGTACCGATTAGCAAATAAATAAAAGGCAGACGGGACAGACATTGTAATGCCTGTGGTTCGTATTACGTATTTTTGGAATACGTGTACGTATTTTATCTTGTAATGCTTGGTTTGTAATGCTTGGTTTATTCTTGGTTTGGGTTCGGCTAGGCTTGGTTTTCTTTGGTTCATCATGAACCAAGGGTGAACCCCTACCTACCACCACCACTACCATTTATTAACCCCCACTTCCTTCTCTCTCTTCATTACTCTTCTTCTTTCCTCCATTAACTCCTCACCTACCAGAAAGAGAGCTTAGGCAAGTGCAGCTTGCTTCGCGAAGGAACTCCGTTTTATTGTTCCATTCTCTTCCTCTCGAGATTCTAATACTCTTTAGTACTTGGTGTTTTCAATTTCCATGGTTAAATTTGTGTAGATCTAAGTTTATAGTATTTTTGAAATTCTTGGGTTTTGATCTACTTAGCATTGTCATTTCCAAGCTTTGATGGTTCCATGTTGTAGAGAATTTCATTCTGCCCCATTTTGACCTATGGAAGTTCAGATTTGGACTCTGGATGAAGGTTTTATGCAGCTTGGAAGCCATGGCTTCATGGTGTACTTCTTCTCGGAAATTTGGAGAAGAAGCACAGTCCCGAGCCGCATGGCAGCACTTGACCGCATGAACATTTATGCGGCAAGTCAGTTCCAGCCGCATGCACTATTGCCTGGACTTGACCGCATGACAAGTCCATGCGGCAAGTATTCCTATTCAACCGCATGAACCTGAGTCCGTTCCAGCCGCATGAGAGCCCTTCTCCTATGAGCCGCATGGCGTTGTTCTCCTTGTAACCGCATAGCGCCAATCTTCCTAGCCGCATGGAATGTTCTGGCTGAGCCGCATACGCCCCTCCCTTACTGCTGGCCGCATATGACTGATACCCTTCAACCGCATATGCCTGAGCCGCATGGCTCTCCTATAGCTCTGTGTACTGTTGTTTTATTATTATTTTGCCCATGTCTTGTAACCCCCTTGTGTAACTTGAGTTCCTATGGCGTACACCTTTACCTTTATTGTATATTTTTACGCCCATTTTATATCCTTACGTCTTTTGTCCTGAACTTGATAAATCACGATTTGATTGACATGATTGAAATAACAAATGTACATGACATGATGTGACAAGGAACTAGCATGACCTGATAGTGGCCCGTCGTGGCGCACTCTTGACCAGTAAACTTGACATGATAACCTGACATGATATATCTTGATAAGCTGTTGCGACGGCTACCTGACATGACATGACCTGTATAATTAACCCGGACACCGTGGGCGATTGTGCTTGTACAAATAATCCAGTCCTGTCTTGCATCATGTCTAGGAGGGGACTCCTGAGTACCACGGTCAGGAATACCTACTGAAATGGACTAAGGCTAATAACTAGATTAATACATTAGTCATAAAGAGATCTCCCAGCTACAGACAATCCCGTTACCTGGGCGCGCTTGGGATCTGTAGCCTGCCGTCGAGTAGGGCACATTTCCAGCACACTGTTATGTGTTGCACCCTTCAGCTACCTAAGGGTACATGCGTTTCCTGGACGATGTACCCACCTGAATTCAGCCCCTAATTTTGACCTGGGTAACCTGGATGGTCTGCAGGGCTTATGGCTGTGGAATAATCTCACTACATCTTGCTAGTAACTAGGCTTGTGATAACCCTAGTTAGTTAAAGTATCAAGTCGTACTCATTGCTTGGCCGTGATTGATTGAATGTGGAATAATCCGTCTAGCCTCAATCATGTATAGATTGTTATATTTTCTTACATTATCTTGCGGATAAATGGGAGGAACCAAGTTCGGTTCAGACGAAGGGTTACAAATCCCGGTCCTTGTTTGGTTTAAGGATTGTAACCTGGTTATCTGAATGGTCCCATGGTTATCTTACCATATATCCTCGTGATATTATATTATCTCCAGTTTTACTATATATATTATTATCTTCTGTGCTAATTGCTGGTTTTAGTTCCTAAGTGAAGCTTCCTTTGTGGCACTTGCTCTTTCTGGGATCTGACCCAGCTGGTTTTGTATGGCCAGATTTTGGAGCAGCTCCAGAGGATCTACCAACTTTCCAGCCCGATGGTGGCGACTAGACGTAACCAGGGCAACGAGTGGATTTATTTTTGATCTTCCACTTTATTGTAAAAATATTCTTTTGAGGCATTTAGCCGACGAGCACCTGTTTAGTTCGATTGCACTTACTTACTGTCTGCCTACGGGCTGTAACATGATTGACAGATCCTAGGGTTGATCATGTATGACTAAAACTCTTGCTAGTCCTAATATTTTGTAACGACTAGCTTCATGATCAGCTGAATATGTAATATTTGGGATGCCTTATTATTGTATATTTAATGATCATACATCTTGTGACTTTTACCTACTTGTTTGTGATTGAGACACTAGGCTTGTTCATGACCATAGGTGACTGTTGGCTTGTAGTAAACCCTCATGTATCTAGACAGCCGTGACCGTATAGCGAGGTGGATTCCATTTCATATACGTAGCTGGCTATGTCTGCCCCCGCTCTCCAGTATTCTGGTTCTGGGGCGTGACAGACATGTAGTGGTCTGGCCCGGTAACACTGTCAGTGCAAGGAATACTTGTCAACAAACTTGCAACTGTTTCTTCGCTTAGGATGCGGGAGTATAATGGAAGACGACTCTCTAATTCCTCGTACAGCTCCTGCCTCACTTGCCTCCATCCGTCTTTGTCAGAATAACCGAGATGTATTGCAAGCACATGAAATCCGCAATGGCCATCCCCCGGGACATCAACAATAGACCAGATGTAACTGCGAATCTCAGGATAAAAACTGTGGATATACAAACCCAATGTTTGTCTATCCACAGTATCTTCGTTTGTAATATCCGTTTTCCTCCTTTTTTCGACGAATGATAAGCTTGCTCTTCCGTGCAGGCAAAGCTTGCTCTAAGCTTCGTTCAATATGCTCAAAGGATGATGGATCTCTCTTAGTTGACTCAAGCCTTCTCTTCTGTGAACTACTCATTCTTGTTTGAGGCCTGCCCTTAGGATTGGAAATAACGGACGGCTCATGCATTCTAGTAGTCACCGGACATGCAAGTTCTTGGATTTTAACCTCAATGCACTCCCGCTCTGCTCCTATTGAGGCACACCACCGTGCGTGGAGAAGTTTCACTTGTGGCAAAGAGAAGAAATCCTCGTCTGTCTTCACCACGGGCATTATAGACAACTGCCTCCAACGTTCATCGACAACAACTACTGGAATAGGAATGGACTGACGACGATATGAATTAATCTCATGGGCACAAGGGAGGCCCAGTGTATGTCGATGTACACACCCGCAAACCTGAGGATCAAAGCCGACAAACTTTGACCTATCAATTTCTTCAAATATGAAATCCAACGCCTTGTGAGAAATGACACGCATTAAAGAATCCAAGAGGACTTCCTTTCTATGCTCATGCTTGACAATATTTAAGCTCATCTCAAATGATGCCTTAATTTCGTTCACCGTCCGATCTATTGATAGATGTATCGCTTGCCAAACCGAAACAAAGTTGCCTTGGGATGACTTTAAATGCCTTTTAATACTGAGTGTGCTCCTTCGACACGGTTGGTAGTTGTCGTACCGTAATGCTTCACCACATTCATCCATGCTAAGACGAATTGTTCTTTGTGCGGTTCAAGCCATGTCTCTTTGATGTAAGAAATGCATGCAGGCTCCCTCCCCTCCCACTTCTCCTTGAACAAGTACCATGCAGCGTCGTAACGGTCTATCGTACTAGCTCACTATACACAATTCCAGTCATGGTTGAATTCGTTAAAAACTTGCATGTCAAGTTTACCATCCACTTTCCCGAACTTCAACTTACATTGGGATTGTATATTACGATTTACATGAAAAGTGCATAGCAATGTATCCGCTTGAGGAAACACAATCCGAATAGCATTAATTAGAGCATACTCTCTGTCGGTAACAAAAACAAAGGGCTCTCTCTGACCGGTGTAAAGTGTATTCAGTTTCTCCAATGCCCATGTGTAGTCTTCAATTTTCTCACTCTTCATGAAGCAAAAAGCAACTGGAAATATTTTCCATGTAGAGGTGAAGCCGACAACATGAAAGAGAGGCATCTTGAACTTATTGGTCTTGTACATGCAATCAAGAACTAACACGTCGGTAAAAGACCGAGCCAAATATGTGCAATCGGGATGAGCCCAAAAGATTGAAATGACTTCATTGCTCTGGGGATGTCTTCTATGGTGCTCAACATAATGATTATCTCCAAGCAACTTCAGCACTTCTTGCATCGCCATTCTCGATTTCGACCGAATGGCGTTAGAAGAAGATAGGGCGTTGTATGTTGACTTCATTGTAGACTTGTTCTTCTCATCTTCATGTCATATGACGGAATATATTTGTCTCGGTGCAACTCCGGAAGTGGACAAGTCTTCGACTATCTTCTTCTCCGTATTTTTCAACCGTCCGATATACGGATGACCCAATAGTGTTTCGACAATTTCGTGGTTGTGGATTCCATTCATGACTTGGACTGTCCACTTCGCTTCTTCATCCTTTCTAATATAGATTTGAATGGACAACCATATTTTCTCGTTCCAACATTTCTCTTTGAAACTTTACTTTGGATAACTTTATCTTTCTTATGGCTTCTGAACACACCACCTCGTTCACATGAAACCACCGTAGTTTGTTGTCCCGGATGGTTTCGGGCCGATCTAGATATCACAAGAACTATGTTGTTTGCCCGTCCAACTTCTCGGCACAAATTTAGCGCACCTTCGTATGATTCAAAACACATATCGGTCAAGAATAAATGGCCTACATCGACGCCAATTGGAGCAGCTACCTCGATACCGGAAGATGATAAGTCCTACGATATAACTTAAAGTTAATAAAAGTAAATAACACAACACCAAAAATGTGCAAACTGCTGCCAAAAATGTAGGACTGCAGAGGGCAAGGCAGTCCTTGCAATAATCAGGACTGCCACCACTCTGGCAGTCCTTGCAATAATCAGGACTGCCACCACTCTGACAGTCCTTAAGTTTTAAAGGACTACAGCTGTTTGGGCAGTCCTGTATGTAGAGGTGGACTGCCAGAGTAGTGGCAGTCCTGTCTGTCACAACCCCGAATTTCATCCGACATGAATGTTAAAATTTGCTTACCAAGAGTGCATCCGAAGCAAGAATGTGTTCTTCGGACATATCGGGACGAGAGTCTACTACATTCGATGACCCGGGTTCTTCCATGTTCCTTTTTTCTAAATTAAACACATATAAATCATTATATATATGTGAAATTATTGTTGGAAAGTCTACAAATATATTAATTAGATGACATACCCATTAACGGAAGAAGTCGATGACACTATAACAAAAATTTGTACCCTAAATCTTCACAATGCCTTGGTTGGAAGAAAATTTGGGTTAGGGTTTACAATTTTATGACCTAAAAATTATTAGGAAAAGAAAAGAGTAGATGAGAAGGAAAGAGTAGAGAGAGAGAAGAAGAGTAGGGAAATAAAATTAAGTTGCTATTTATATGATTTCTTGGGCTAGCCCCAAGTAAAAAAATTTGATGGCAAACTTGTAATTTTTTTCAAAATTTTTGGGATAGCCCCAAGTAATTTGTGTGTTGCCCTTAGAAAAAGCCTAGATAAATTAGCAATTTCTTAAAGACTAGGTTTGCAAAATTAAAGAAGGGGAGAATTATTTTACTCATTTCTATTTGCTCATCATCGTAGTTTATTTGGTTTATTGATGGAATCAAAATAGGTCCATATCAAGTAAATAGGCATCTTCTAAAGACTATTGTATAACTTGTTTTATTATTGCGGCCTACCTGTTCACTTGATTCCTATTCCAATCAGAACAATTTTTTTTAGACAACTAGGAACGTCATTGAAACGTTAAAACTTTTATATTCGTGATAACAACAATTATATCTAGAAAAAATTTGGTACCAACGTTTGGTATGGATAAGTTAATAAAACTGTTAACATATCTATTCGTCACAGAAAATTTGCTCTAAAATATCAAATTTTAACTAAATTACGTTAAGGGTAACAAATTTTAGAAAATTATAACTAAAGTAACTTTCCGTCTGGCAGAAATAGAACATTTTGGCCGGTTCATGTGCCAGTTTGGCAGGGGGATTGGGACGTTGGGTTGTGGGAGGGGTTCGGTCAATTGTTGTGTGTGATTGGGGGAGGAGATTGAGAGTGAATGAGTGAAAATAGGTTTATAAAAAGATGTGGACATGTCAATTGGTGAAAAAGAAACACATCCACATCAAGCCCCCCAGCCAGCAAACCCCCAACCTCACCCGTGCAAAACCCCACACCTCCACGAGATTTTCGCCAGGCTGACATGTCCAATTTCTGCCAATTCGTCTGGCAGAAAATACCTTCATTGACAATTTTCCAAAAGTTTTTACCCTCCACGTAATTTAGTAAAAATTTGGTACTTTAGAGCAAAATTTTCTGTATTCGTCATCAGGGAAGCTCCAACCGGTGGAGACTACTAAAAGAGTTGGCGAGAGAGATTTTCTTTTATTCGAACCATGTCTTAAAAAAATTTACAAAAAGAAGAAGACTGAGTTACATATGAAGTATGGAAATGTGTATGGAGATGCGTGCATGTACACATTTGTATGTAATCTACCGGTTGGTATAGAAAGTGCACGAGAATCTGGTACATAGAATAATTTCTCCATCCAAACACACAAAATAAATGAATTTCAAGACCCAGATTCTACAAACCAAACGTGGCCTGAGTACTGAAGGATCGCATATGTTTCACATTCCACTCTATGCCTGTGGTAGCCTAAAGCCTCTCGACTTCCAGAACAATGACATATACGCTAGATCATGTGCTGACGTGGAAGGCTGCAGTTGGCCACAACAAGATGAGGCTTTGCAAGAAGGATATCCATCTATCCCTTGGTGATGTGCCTACTTCCCGGCCACATGCTGCTGTAGTGAATTGCCAAACTGAAATAAACCACTGCTTCTACACTCACCTCCACTTGACATTGTAGCTAACAACTGAAACCTCTTCGCACCCCGCTCTGTTTGCAGTCATGGCCACCATCAGGGCTTCCTCGCTAGGCTCGACCATCGCCCGGACCGCCGCTGCTGCGGTGTCCAAGACCGCAGTCTCCTCGCCCGTCCTAGGTAAAGATAGACTCAGTTAATAAGCCCACTGTTGGCATCAGTTATGTAAATATGTATGTCTCTAACTATGTTCCTTACTTGCACAGGCTTGCCCCATGTTGAAGCGAGGGGCGGAAGGGTCAGGTGCTCCTCGTCGTCGGAGAAGGCAGCAGCATCACGAGGCGTGGGGGCTTCGTCGGTGGCAGCAGCGAGTGTAATGAGCGCCTCTACGAGCCCCGTGCTGGCTTTGGTGGACGAGAGGATGAGCACGGAAGGGACTGGCCTGAGCCTGGGGCTGAGCGACAATCTTCTCGGGTGGATCCTGCTCGGAGTGTTCGGCGTCATTTGGTCCCTCTACTTCGTGTACACTTCCAGCCTGGATGAGGACGAGGATTCAGGGTTGTCTCTTTAAGTTGAAAACATGTATGGAATCGCATAATGGAGATGCAAGTAATATCTGATCTGCAGCTGTAGTGAAACATGTGTGCTTGTGTTGTAACTCTGCTTTAAATTGATGGAAGCCTTTCAGCAAAAAAACAAATCTGCTCATACAGTATTACTTGCAATTCTCAGTGCATTTAGAACAAAATGAAGCCAGACATGTTATGTTGAAGATGGATCCGTTATTCTGAAACTGGGATCAGGACCTACTCTAGAGGTGTAAATGAATGCATCCTTCCAGTATCATAAAGCTAGTACTGAAACAAAGAAACAAAGTAAAAGTGACTCAAGAAATTGCTCTGCTTAATTTGGTGAAGAAAAAAGGTCAGAAGAATATTGCCATCAGCAATAATATCATTGATATCAAAGAGAAAAGAGAAGGCATCTATCCTTTTCTTTCCATTTGCTTTGCAGCTAAATACAACAATCCTCCTTTCGGGTATCGAAGGTATCAAAAATCCTAGGAAAACCCATGAGCTCCTAATTTTTGAAACCCGGCCATGAAAAGTCGGTTGGATTACATTTCATTTGATCCCTTGATTTTTTTCAACCAGCTTAAGAGAAAAGTCGGTACACTTTCAATGATAGTAAAATCCACGTGTCACATCCATATTACTACACGTTCTTATTCCGACGGGTTTTAGTAGTCAAATTGTTCTGGTATTATGTAAACATGAGTAAGATTGACGCAAGATGGTTATCATCCAACTCCAGGGATTTGGATCCCCTAATGCCGATATATCCTAATGTCCCGTTATGCTAAGCGAGTATGGACAAATGCATAAGATATTGCAATATTTGCATGAGATATTGACCACTAAAAATTGTCAATATCTCATGCATGCATTCCTCCTATCTGCATTGGCAATACCGGCAAAATATTGGCATTTAGGGGATTCAAATCCCAACTCCAGACATACATAATGTATTCTCACCAGTTATACTAGTTTAGACTTGATTAACATATTAGAAGATAAATTGTAAACAATAAATAAAACTGGCAAAGATAACTAAAGCAGGAAATCAATACAAAAGCCCAGGGAGTAAGTACATTACCGCGTGAGACGATCCTTCCAGCAGTACGTCTGAAGATCTTAGCAAAGTTCCCCCGTCAACGGCTTTACCATAAATATAATAAACTAAGCCATATAGCTATATCTATATGCAGCATTCAAGTACTGTAGCAAACTGTTAATACAATAAGACTTGAATAAAATATTATGAAGGATACCTCAGCAGAGCCCTGCAAGCGAAATAAACCCCTCCCCCCCCCCCCCCCCCCCCCCCCCCCCCCCCCCCCCAAAAAAAAAAAAAAAAACACCAAAAAGAAGAGGTCATGGATCTAGAGAACCAAAACATGTTAGAATGTTTATTCACCTCCAAATAGTATGCAACCAAATAGTTATAGCTAATGGACGTGTTTATAAGATTATCTAGTTCACGCAGTATACATGGTATAAGGAGTTGTACAAGAAGAACAAGAGAGAGAAACTAAAAGACAGTTGGTTTTAATGAATTATCATAAAACAATCTGCCAATAATGTATATAAGATTCCCTTGAATTGCGCAAGGAGGGGGGATCATCAATCACACTCCGCCTCAGTATAAGAGGTAACAAATATGAAACTATGCTAAATGCAATACACAGAACCATAAAAGGGTTGTACAGCATAAACATGAAAAGAAATGAAATAAATATACTAACCCCCCCTATGTTTCATGAGTATTCCAAGGACCTCCCTTATTTTGAAAATAATTACACGGACCTCCCCTATGTTTTCAAAATAAGGGAGGTCTGTGTAATTATAAAATATAAACTTGAAATATAGGGGAAGTTGACGTAAATTGCCCAGTTTAACAGTAAAACATGAATCACCTATGAAATGATGCCCCTTAACTGACTAGGAAGGGAACGACATAAGATGAATCACAATCACCACATCAGGCTCAGTTGCAGTAAATGATAGAACAAAATCTATATAGGTGCATTACAGAAACATGACAGAAATAAAACAAAAGACAAATAGTACTAGTGAACCATGGCAATCTAATGACATAGATTGGAAACGAGATGTCCATAAATCACATCAGGGGCATAAACAGAATGAGTCTACACTCATTCAGGTATATACAATGGGAACAAAATGAGATCATCAACTCTGAATACATTAACCATATGCAAAGATTGACCAAATGAGTCTACACTCATTGTCAGCTTATGATTTTAGACACGATGAATCAGTATGCAAAGATTTTCATGTGGAGAAAGAGATCCTATAGTTAGAAGCGCCAATGGATAAATTATAACTAAATCATTGTGTTAAAGCCTGGAGAATCATTGTGTTCATGGTGACAAAGACGGATGATGTATTGTGTTGTCAGCCTGTAAAACCTAAAGTGCAAGGTGCATAATAGAAATTACTGAATCACCAAATTATGAGCACTTTCCATATTTAATTGAAGTATTGAACCATATAAAAGACACAGACATGGACTTGAGCCGCAATCATGTTACAAGACACAACATACTTGTAAATGGTAGGAAATGATAAAGCTATATACAACAAAAGAAAGAAAGAAAGAAGAAAAGTACAAAAGGCATATTTATGGTCGTCGTGTCGGTTGTCTACAACTTTGGCAGTGGCCCTGACTTCACAGAGACCAGTGTATTCATTTGTGTTGTTGTGATGTCAAATCCCTCTCTCATTCTCTTACATGATGTCCCTTACTATCATGCATAATTCCACCATGTTTCTTTCTTTCTATTTCTCTAATAGGGTATGAAAAATGATCACCAAAGCGAACCCAATTAAGTGTACAAAGAGCCTGCAACCTCCAAGAGTTGGACATGGATTTCAAGTCAGACATCTATTGGAGATAACTTCACCTAAGTTGAGCTTTATATTTTTCACTCCCAGTCTCGAGCCTGGATAAAGGAGGATCACATTAGATAGTCAACAACCAGCAAAAGATTGTCGGATTCATGTGAAATGAAATCCTCCCAGGTGATTTTGGCATACAACAACAGGGTGATTGTAAGAAAAGGATTCAGATAGCCAGCCCCAAAATTTTGGGATAATAGGCTTTGTATTTTTCACAGACCCCCAGTCTCGAGCCTGGATAAAGGAGGGTTACATTAGTTAGTCAACAACCAGCAAAAGATTGTCGGAACCATATGAAATGATATCCTCCCAGGTGATTTGGGCATACAACAACAGGGTGATTGTAAGAAAAGGATTCAGATAGCCAACCCCAAAATTTTGGGATAAAAGACTTTGATGTTGTTTTTATTGTAGATATGTATTGGAGAGGTGCATCATACCCAACACATTTCGGACATGGATATTGTGCTCCTTGTTAACTGTCCTTGCTTTGATAAGTAGCTTGGAACAAAGGCCACACCAAGACAATTCCTAAAAAAAAGACATTGTAAGTGTATTTGTTGTCTCCCTACAAAAATCAAGCTCAAAGATACTCGTGAAATAAAAGAGAAGTTGTTAATAGTTTAGACTAGTCTTTTGATGTTCAGTAGAGCTCCATATCAAAATGGGGTTAAGTCACTAAGCTAAATTAATGGGTATAGACATTTAGCTGACAATGTCAATACAAATTTGTGACAATTAGCCAGTAATCAATTGTCAGGCATAAAACTCAACAACCATAGAACACAATATCAATACAAATGTAGCAATCAGTAGTAGATGTTTGGCTGACAGTTAATTAGCTAAGAGATAGCTAGAATAAGAAATTGTGTTACATCAATAAAGTGGGAAGCAAGCATAAAACTCAACAGCCATAAACAAAGTATACCACTTTATTTCATTCAAAATTCAAAAGACACGAGTACTATAAGTGAGACTATAGGTCTGTTACCAACCCCCATCAGTTGTTATGGTTTAAGTTTTGCTAATGATGCACTAGCACAGAAAGATCATGAATCTGCATACTAGAGAACTATAAGCAAATAGATTGAATGATCATAAAATGAGCCCCCTCAAAACCAGTTCTCACTATGCAATGTCCATAAGGTCATGATAACACCGATGGAAAAAACAAAAACAAAATGCGGGTCCTCTGATGCTGAGTAGAGTTTCAAGTCAAAATAGTGTAAACTGGAAAGAGTAAAGTAACAGGTAAAGATAATGACTTGTAAGTGGAAGCAGAAATATGAATAAAGAGAGAATACTTCAATAGACAAGATAACAACGGTAAAAGAAACAAGTTTATCTAATAAGTAAATTAAGAGCTATAAAGACAGCTGATAGGTGTGAATCAATCCATAAAGACAACACCAATGACCAACATAATACTCAAAAACATCTTCGTGATCCAAAGGAGTAGAATACCATTTTCTGCCGTCAAAAGGAATGAATACAAGTGTGAGGTTGTCACCAACATGCCATGAATCTGGCCTTTTGACAATGTCGCAGCTTGTATAACAAAACCTTCGTATCAGAGTTCTCCAAAGCCAATTAGCCAAAAAAAAACTTGATCAAAACTGGAAATACTACCATCTTTTGTCGTAACAAGGATATGAGTAGTACAAGAGAGAGCATGAGATCGTCCCAACTTGCCATAATTCAGGCCTTCTGGTAGTGGTGCAATTTGTATAATAAAACCTTCCCGGCAGCATTCCCAAAAGCCATAAAACCACCACCAGGACTGAAATCCAAACAACGTGGGTACTGCAGGCTAGACTTTGGAGCTGGCCAGTTCGAGAAGACAGTACAAGACGGAACATGGACCAGCTTCAAGCTGTTCTTCTTCATCGTCGAGCAGATAGCCAACATCTGTGCATCGTGGTTAAATTTCATAAAATCAACCTTTGTTGTCAGATTCTCGACTGCCTTCAATGGCTTCCTTTTGCCCCCAAGAAAATCATCTCTTTTGTAGATGTTCACAATTCCACTACTAGAGCCTGCTGCAAATAAATTGCTATTAGGCGAAGCACAAAGGGCGGAACCGGTAATGCAGCCCTCATCAACCGCCCTATGAATGCACCTCCTCGTCCTGAGATCCCAATGGTAGACTTGCCCATCTCCGCCACTGCTCATCAGCTGCTGCCCACCGTCGACAAAGGCCAGAGAACGAGCGGTTCCATTCATTTTCAAAGTCCCTATCAACTCCTTGGTTCTTGGCGAAACCAAAAGGATGTAACCATCGTTCCCGACAAAGGCAATAGTTTTGGCATCAGGCGAAACCTCGAACACCTCTATGCTTTTCTCCTCCCGGCCCGTCAAGGGGCCTATCTTATCGACCGCTGCCTTAACCAAATCGAAACTGTAAAAGAACTTCCTCCTGCCCGATACAATCACCTGAGACCCGTCTGGCAAGAATGAAGCTTTACGTATCGGACAATCCTCCAGGAAAATGCTCTGCACCTTGGTGTTACGCCTCCCGTCGACCTGGAAAATCTCAGCTTTTTGTCCAGCCCAGCAGCCAGCAGCAACTGCCCGTTCTGATGGAACTCAACCGAATTAATCGGTCCGCTGGAGGGCTCCTCAGCATTCGCATCCACGAGCCTCGAGTACTCCAAAACTCCCGGAAGTAACTTAACCCCGCTCTTCTCCACGAGCTCATAGTTGCTACGGATGACATCGTCGCCCGTGACATCGCTTTCATTGGCAGATTCATCGTCCGAAGCAACCACCTTTCTATCCAACAGCGCCCAATCGGTTCCCGGGTTGAGTTTGCGGTGCTGGGCGCGCAATCGTTCGGCAAACTTGGCGCCCGATATCACCTTCTCGTCTTTGAATTCTCTCAGCTTCCGGAGCCTCGGGACCTTC